>JAODAL010019542.1:0-71743 GCA_025379985.1 Phyllomedusa bahiana | reverse complement strand
TTCTTTGGGATGGGTGGCCCTTCCCAAAATGCAAGACATGCACCAAATGGAAAACCCCTATTCAACAATTGCAAGAGGCCCAAATTGTTAGGGATAAAAAAACAGTATTTTAAACCTGTAATACAACTTTTGTCTTTAAAAAACATTCAATGGGGTTTTGTGACCTCATGTTGTGGGTTGAAACTCTCGAAAACTTTTAAAGGGTGAAAATTTTTTGGGAAACATTTTTAATGGACAAAAAAACCCTATAGGTAAACATTATCGGGGGCTTCCGCTTTTTTTTTGAGACCCCTTTGGGGATTTTAATTTGCAAGGTTTCAAGGATTTGCAATGGGGAAAGGGGTTTTTTTAGGCAACCCGGTGGGGGCCCAAAATTTAAGAGAAAAACTAAAGGATCGTAAAGGGCCTTTTTGGATCAATACCCTTAAAAAACCATGTTTCCCTCAGTTTAAAATTTTTCGTAATGGGGGTTTTTAACTTAAATTTTAGTATGAAAAGCGTCATATCTTTTTATTTGGGGTTGTAATGTTTTCTTATGCTTTATAATCATAGAACTTGGATGTTAAAATTTATTATCTTGATCTCTTTCTAAAATATTTGTGGAATTTTTACGCCCCTGTTTTTAAAATCTTCCCTTCCCCTTTTTTTAATTTGGGCCCCGGTTTTTTAAAATATACATGTATTTTTATCCCCTTGATGTTTTTTAAAATTTGTGTGTAGGTTGCATCTCCCGTTTAACCTTTTTTTCTGTCATGCTCGGGGGAAATGATCCCGGGGGGGCGGGGCCATGGTTTCTTGTTGGGCCGTTTTGTTTTTTCCGCTCCAAAAACGGGCGGGGTTTTCTTTGGGGGTTGGTTCCCTGGGAAACTTGGGGGGCCCGCGCTTTTCCCGGATGGAGTTTTGGGCGCATTTTTTTTGGGGGCCGGGTTTGGGGGGTTGTTGGGGGGTTTTTTCACACAGGTGGTTTATTTAAATGTGAAAGTAAAAAACGGGAAACCCAATGAAATGTACTTTTTTTTGTGCAAACGACTAAGGTTCGGGGGAAAAAAATCGGAACGCGCCCAAGCTTTTCTGTTTTCCCCATATGGCCTCCCTGTTTTGTCTTTGAATAAATTCAAATTTATTTTAAAATTTTTAAAATTTTTAGCCTTCCTTTTTAAAGGGAAATTTTTGCTGGCAAATTTTTTCCCTTTTGGTGCGGGAAGGGGAATTAAACCCTGTTTTAACCCTTTACCCCCCTTGCATTAAAATTCATCAGGCCACCCCCCTTGGTTGTCCCTTTTGATTTTTTCACAAAACCTACCTGGACAACATATAAAAGGGAAAATAAGGGAAAAGTTCATGATGACTTAGGGGGTTCAATTTTCACTTTTTTCCCAAAGTGTGAACTTCCACCCATTTGGGTCTTCCTTCAAAGTTTCTTTAGGATGACGACATTGGGATCTTGGTATAAAATTCAAATCTGGGCCCCCAAGAATCTTGAGGGTTTTTTTTCGGGCACCCACAAAACGTCACCGGGAAATGTAGTTTTGATCAGAGATTGGATCTGGAAGGGGAGGAGAACTTTTATGGCATGCTTTTAAGTTAAATTCTTTAAACCACAGATTATAAAAATACTTTAAAAGGGGTTTTTTTTATTCTCTGCACTAAAACCCTATGGTGAAATTCCCTAATCGGGGCGGGCCTGGGGGAATTTAAAATCTCCTGAGGATTTGAGCCCAGGGGGTCTCCTAGGGGTTTTTCTAAACAGAATAGAGTAAAATTTGGGTGGGGATTTTCGGGCCAGGGAAGAGAGTTTTTTTCTAGCCTTTAAAAATTTAGTTCTTCGAGGGCGTTCATTCTTTAAATTTTTCGCTGAATTCGGGCCCTGGTAGGGAGTATGAAAGGCCGAGGTCAGCTCCTACTATTTTTCCCAAAATGTCTTTGGTTATTTCCCTGCAGTGAAGGCGGGCCCTTTGGGGTCAGATTAAATTTAACCTCGGGGATCCAATCTGATATCAATTCTGTCAAAAAATTTTTCTTCACAGTGTTTTCTGGCAATCATTTTGGTAAGGGTTTAAGACTTCGGGCCATCCGGGAGGAAAATATCCACCACCCAACTAGAACATACTTGATTTTCCACTTTTTGGGGAAAATTCAATGTGTTAAATTCCCCTGGGATCCGTGGAGAGGATATAGTGTTTGGGGCCAAACCCTTTCCCTTGGTTTTTTGGAAATCAGTCCTTTTTGGGTTTAAACAAGTTTTTCCCAAATTTCCAACTTCTGGGCATAGTTTTAACTTGCGGTGGTGGAGATTCCCGGGTGTTAGGTAAATCTTTTGTTTGAAGAAATCCCTTTTATTTTCCATCTTTTCAAAAGTACCTTTGACCCCCTTGTACTACGGGCCGGATATAATGCCCCTTGGTTAAAAAAAAGCCCCTTATTGTCTTTCCTCTAAATCCATCTTGGTGTTTTTGCCAAATTTTCCCCCCAAACTTTTTCCTTTCCTTGGGGCTTGCCTCGGGGTTTTTTGGGAAATTGTCCCCTTTAGGTTAAAACCTGGATTCAATGATCTTGCCCCTTAGTTTTTCTTTTCCTTGTTCCTCTCTATTTTTCCTTCTTTTTTCTTTTTCTCCCCTTTCCCTTCTTTCCTTCTTTTTTTTTCTCATTTTCCCTTTTTTCCCTTCTTTCTTCTCCATTCTCCTTCTTTCTTCTAAACCTTCTCTTTCTTTTTTTTCTCACATTCTTTTTCTTTCTTTCTGCCTGGCAGCAAAATAAAAAACCACTCCTTTTTCCCCTCTCAAATCTCTGGAAAAGAGCTGTGGCCTTTTGGTAGCCAATCGTCTGTAGGGCCTTCTACTTCCCCCTGCCCTTAAAATTTTTCCCCAGGGGCTTTTAGTCTTAAACCCCGGCCACTTGAGTGGAATTTGGAGAGCAGCACCAAAATTCTGAATGGCTTCTTGTTTTCTTGAGGGGCTTTCCCTAGCGCTGGGAAAACCTAGAAAGGGCCCCCAATTGGGCCCAAAAGCCTTAGGCTGGGGGGGTGTTTATTTTAAATGGTTTCTCTTGGGGCAAAACTTACAAGCTTCCGTTACACCCAGATTTTCACTTTCTTGGGCCTGGCATTCTAAAAGGTAAAGTTTGCACCCTTTTCCCCGGTTTTTTTGGGCAAGGAAACCCCAACAGCAAATCCTGAAATGGAATTGTCCTTATCGCCCGGGCATATCGGGTTAAACTTTTTAAAGGAAGACATAGTCGGGGCTCTCAAATTTGGGAAAATTTGAGAATAGGAAGATGGGGGTTTCACCCTCCGTTTGTTCAAGACGGGCCCTTGAAGGGGTTTCATCCGCGGCAGTCTGGTCTTCATCTGGGTAGACTGATCTTCATTTTCCCCCCCTTTAGAGGGGAAGCAGAGGGGCCCGGGGGTTTTGAGATTTAAAAAACCATCTTTTCAAAGTGAAAATTTTCGGGAAACCCAGTAAGGGGCCATTGTATACGGAAAAGGGCGCTGTTTATTTGGGGTGGGGGTTGCTGGACTGTTTCAGGACCCTTTTGTGGGATCATGATGACCAAAACATTAAACCAAAAGGCCAAAAATTGATGTCTTCTTTTTTTTCAAGAAAAACCTCTGCAGCAATGATAGCTCTAAAGCAAGTAGGGGCAGTTGGGTGCAACGGGATCAAAAACTTGCAAGAATAGCATCCAAGGGGGTCTCAAACGCTCTCCAGGGTTTTTTGTTAAAGGGTTCTGAAAATTTTTTGGCCCCATAGCCCTTAAAAAAATTGGAAGATTTTGAAAGGTTTGGGGATAATCCGAGATTCCCAGAGCCGGGTTTGGTAAAAAAAGTTTTTTCTGGTTTTTGAAAACACTTTTGTGCCTCAAGTAGAGTTCTTTTTTGTAACAATGTCCTTGAAAGAATAGGAAAAAACTTGAAATAAGCTGGGGCTTTGGGATATCCTTGACGACAGAAAAAAGAAAAGGGCCCTAAAATCCTTGAAATTTTTTTTAAAATTGTTTCGGTGAAGAATGACCCACCCACGCTTTTCCCGTTTCATTGGTAAGGTTTTGGTACCCTGTGTTATGCAGTGTCCGAGGAAAAACAACTTTCATAGAACCCCTTTGGAAAAGTTTGGACTGGGAGACTTTGAAAGTTAAATTGATCCCAAAAATGTTGAAGAAGACTAAAAAGAGCTTTGATTGACAAGTTGGAAAATCAGGTAACCAAAAAAATATTAAAATACATGTCCTGCAGGGTTAAAGGAAATTTGGGTTTGGGGTTTGGTTCTGTGCCCCTTTAAGCTTCCAACCCCGGGTGGGCGGGAGTACCCGAAAAAGGGGAAAGCAAAAGGGTATTGCCCGTCCCTTTTTTTGGGGGACACTGAAAAAAGAGATTGCAGAAACCAAAAGGACTGTGAATTTGGTAGCTAAATTTAAGGGAAAATTTGGCTGAGAAAAACTTTGAGCTTTGGGGACCACGGGGGTTATCATAATCCGTGACAGCAATAAACTGCCCCTGAGTCCTAAACCCAAAAATGGAAAATTTTTGGAGGTTCACCGGGGAAATAATTTTTTCCTTGTGGAACAGGGAAAACCGAGGTGTATTTGCCGGAGAAATGAGGGAGAGCACCTCATTATCCGGGAATTTTTTCTGTTTTTGTGACTCCAGGGGCTTGTTTTTGGGATCAGTTTTAAAGGGATATGAGGCAAGCGGGCGGGGTAGCACCCTTTTCCAAAAAAACTGTACAGGTGGGGACTGGAAGGATGACGAAAAATCATCGGGCCCTTTTAAAAACCCCAAAAACTTCGGAGGTACTTGGTCAAAATTTTCAGGGGGGTATTGCTTATGGGATAAAAAAAGGAAAAAGCGAAGGAACAGCTTGAAATTTTTTAAATTTTAAAATTTGGGAGTATTGTACCCCAAATACATTCCCCGGGGAAAAAATTCATACCCTGATGGTAGCATTCATGTTTTTCCAAAAGATAAAGTTTCCCAAACAAATTAGTTGGGTAAAAAAGGAAAAAAGTAGTCAAAGACAGGGGGCCCCATGATGCCCAAATTTGGCACGGGGTTTAAGTTAAGCAATTTGGGGTTTGGTTGTCCACCCAATTTCAATGAATGAAATGTAATAGGAGGAGGTTTTGACGTTTTGGGTTGGAAAAGCAGAATTTTTCAAAACCCGATCTGGCTGCCCCTGTATCTCAAGGTAAGGAAATTTTGGGTGTTTCTTTAAAAATTTGAAGATTGAACGGTCAACAGGGGTTTCAAAAATAAATAACAGGGGGTGTTCCTGAAGCATTGAGTAAAAGGGGTAGACATTTTTGCCGGGGCCCCTATGGCTAGGACGAAATGGTGTCTTGGGGGTTTGGAAAAGGGGCGGATAAAAAATTCCCTGAGGATGTTGTTTGGGTTGGTACGGGAATAGGGGGTTTAAGGGAATTGGTTAATTGGGTCCCTTTGAATGGTTTATTATTTTTAGGCCTAAAGGTCTGCCTTTGGGTGTGTTTTGGGGGTTTGAATTTTGACGGTTGATTTTCCCAAAAACTAGTTTACTGAGGGTTAAAAAAATTGTTAAAAGGGGGAGGGAAATTGTGGTAGTTTGCTTTTCCTTTTGGTACAAGATTCCTTTTTTCGTCACGGCTTTACGGGGCCCCTTCCCTTTCATGAATGTGCCGGATCGGTTGCAGTAAAAACAAGTTTTCGGAGTTCGGCCTTGCCGCCGGGGTTTGGGTTTATTGGAAAAAGGCCCGGAAAACCGTTCTCTCGTTTGGGAGCCCCTGTAGGTTGTTTAACCCGGGGAAAAAATTTTGGCATTGGTTGATTGTAGAGTTTTGGTGTCTGGTTGGGGCTATAGAACCCTGTGGGAGTTTTTGGGAAATTTGGGTCACTTTTTAGAAACCTTCTTTAACTGTTGGGATGAATAAAGTCTGTCCCTTTAGCAAGGGAAGAAGTTGACTTTGGGTTTAACTCGAAATATTTTTGTTCGAATTTTTCCAAAGCCCTCAATTTGGTTTTTAAAAATTTTAAAACCTATAACAACGCCGTTGAAAAGAGGTTTTTTTTGAGTTTTTGGATTCATGTAAAATCCAGGGTTCCTTTAAAATAAGGCAAACACCCGGGTGAAAAAAAATTCTCCAGGGGATTCGGGTAGGAAATCTGGTAAATTGAAGATGTTTCACTGAGGATTCAGCCAAGCTTTCCTTTGGCCCAAAATGAAACAAGGGCAAAAAAACTCTTCCCCAGTCATTAAGCACTGATGCCCTAAAAAGTGCCCTTCTTGTAGGGTTTGATTTGATAAAGGGCCCAAAAAAGGTAACCCCCGCCTTGTTGCGGGCCCAAAAATTTAAAAAGATCTTTCCCAAAGGGGCAGAAAAATTCCCCCGAATCGGCTGTTTCCACGGAAAAATCCCATGGGTTTTTTTTTCGGGGTCTGGCATTAGGGTCAGTAAAAGATTGATTTTTTCGGAGAAAAGGGGCACGTAGTTTGGGTTGATCCTGGGGTTTTGGGGGGTTTGGCGCTAATGAGGTAGAATTTAAAACCCGGTAGAGAAAAGGAATCCAGTGGCTGAGTGGGTGATTTGGTGGGGGGCCCCAAAGGTGGGGGTAAGTCCATAAAATAAAGTCTGGTTTGTTTGGGTGGGGGAAAAATGTGGGTTTTTGGTTGGGCAACAGAACGGGGAGGTTTTAAAAATCCTAGAAAAGGGTTGAAGTTGTTTGGGGGGGGTTTTAAATTGGTTTTGGAGAAAAGGGGTTAGCCATGTAGCCCTTTCAGCATTTGGGCAATGCGTCTTTTATTTAACCCCCACAACCAAATTTCCCCGAATTTGGAAGGAATAGGCTTTTTCCCTAAAGAAATTTCGGTGAGAAAAGGGGCCTTAAAAATTTCCCATGGGGGAAAACCAAAAAACCCAAAAAATAAAGGGGAAAGGGTTCGGTTTGGAACTTTTTCGTTTTGGGCCACTTAAAGTCCCGTTAGGGAAAATAGTTTTTTAGCAGGGGAACACAATTTTTTAGGGGAAAAACATTATTTTTTAGAAAAGGGCGAATTTCCCGAAATTCGTTTCTTTTCATTTCCCAAATTTTCTGGGCAAAAAAAAAATTTCCCTTTTCCGAATTACTTGGGGGACGAATCACTTTAAAAAAAAACAATTTCCGGGGCGGCCAGACCCTGAAAGGGTGCTGTAGAACGTTGTGCATGTTTTAAATATGCAGGGGGAGCTTGGTTTCGTCCTTTTTAAAAATGTTGTTTTTAGTATGAACGCATTTTTAACTGCCGACCGCTCTTAAAAACGCTTCACAAAAAAATTTCCCCGGGGGCATTTAAGAGGGAAAAATTTACCAAAAAAACTAAAAGGGGGGAAAGGGTCCCTTGATAAAGCCCAAGGCAGCGCGCGGGGAAAAAAACAAGCTGAGGGCTCAGGTTGCAAAAACAGGGGGACAGAGTTTTGGGGGTTGACGGGCGGCACCACAAAAAATTTTAGGGCCAGAGGGGGAACAATGATATTCTGGAGGGGAAAAAACGGAATAGGGCCCCAGATTGGGCAATGAAACAGGGGGGAAGGTCACGGTTTAAGAACCCACAGCGCAGTATGGGGGTCGACAGTGGCCCAAGGGACATTTTGGGGGTGAAAAAAACGGGAATGGGCCCACGAGTGGGGACAATGAACAGTGTGTGGTATGGAAAGCAGCCCCCAGCAGCAGCATGGGGGTCAGACAGTGGCACAATGACGAGGGTGTAGGGGCAGGGGAGCACTACAGCAGCGCATGAGGTAAAGAAAAGTGGCCAAATGAAAACAGTTTTTGAAAGGGCCCGGGGCAAGCGGGTTTTAAAAGCAGCAGCATGAGGTAAGACGGGGGCAAAAATAAACCCAGTGTGTAGGTCCAGCGGCAGCCAGCAGCACCCCATGGTCAGGACAGTGGGGGCAAAAAATGACACAGTTTGTAGGTCACGGCACCCAGCCACGGCTTGCGAAATGAGGTCAGACAGGGGCCCACAAATGACACAGTGGGGTGGCCCAACGGCAGCAGCCACGCAGCGCTTGAGTTAAAGAAAGTGGCCCCAATGAAAATTCTGGAGGGGGGGCAAAAACAGGAGTGGGCCCCACAGAGTGGGACAATGACACAGGTTTTAGGTCACAGCGAAACCCAAACGCATTTGCATGAGGTCAGGCGGGGGGGCAAATAAACATTCTGGAGGGGGGAAAAAGACAGGAGTGGGGCCACAGAGGGGGGTGACAATGACCAGTTGTGGGTCAGGGCCGAAAGTCACAAAAAGAAAGCATGGGTCAGAATGGCACAATGACAGGTGTTTGGTTTTTGGGTGGGGTTGCCCTTTACCAGCCCCTGGAAAGAGGTTTTGGTGGCGGGTGGGGGAAACTGTCAACAGTTTTTGGGGCTTCGGAGATGGGGGGGCATCAAAAATTGTGGATGAGGCCGTAGTTTGAAACCCAGACTTTTTTCTCACAGTTTGAGTGAGGCTTTCCTTGTTGTGTAGGTTGACGCTAAGGCTTTGGGGTTTTGTGGGAAATCCTGGCCGCCCAACGCTGATTCATCTTGAAAAGGTCAGTCGTTCCAATTTTCCCCGTGAAAAAGGGGGTTTTTTCCCCTTGGGGAAAAATGTTGGCCCCCGTCGCACTGAACACCCGCCTGATGCCCAAAATGGGGGGCAGGACGCTTCTCCCCTGAAAAACTGGGCCCAAGTTGGGGGCCCACACATCCATTTTGGTTCCCAGTAGTCCGGGGGAAATTTTCAAACTGGGGTGGCAGATGTTTTCCCAAAGTAGGCCACCACTGTTGGTTTCCAGGGTTGTCCAGGCCCTGGGGCTGCGCTGTGGCGGAGTGCCTTCCTACTAGGCGGGTGAAGGGGGTGCCCCATCAATGCTCCGGGATTTTGGTTTTGCTGTTTGAGGGAAGCTGGTACTGTCCGACCCCCCAAATCTTCCCCAGCCCGGCGGAAATATTTACGTGAGGGGCTGAAAAAACCCCCCCGGTTTCAGCCTGTCAGAGGAGGGACGATCCCGCAAATGGGGAAAGCGGCCAACTGCTGCGGAGGGTTTTCTCTATGTTTTTGGTTTGTCCCCCCTTCAATAGCGGGGGAAAAAAAGGCTCCCATTTTGGCCCGGTAGGAGGGTCCCAATAGGGGGGGAGACCCAGAAGTCATCCCTTTCGGGCCGGATGGGGGAAATTAGCTGTTTACTAGCCGGGCAAATCAGCATTGCTGGGGCCATGGGGCAAGGGGACTCGGGGGCTCCCTGCCCCATCTCCACTGTTTTAAAAACCCCCCAAAGGTGTTTCGCGTCATCTCCCTTGTTTTTCCTAATCTCCATCTACCTCCTCAGTGCCCCTTCTCCTTCCTTTTCTTGTCACCGGGGAAAAAAACCCCACTCATTTCCCCAGACAATGCTTCTGCTCCAATTTTCCCCCCTTTCCTCCTTTTTTTTTTTCAGTCCCCCCGGAAATCTTTGGTGGGGGGCGAGTGTGGGTTCCCCGTTTTCCGATTTCCCCTTTGCTAAAGACGATTTTTCAGCTTTCTTTTCCCGGGCCCTTTGAAAGCATTTGGAAAATTGGATTTAAATTTTTTCCCGTAGTTTTTGGCGACTGACAAATAAACTTTGGCCTCCTCGAATTTCCTAAAACAAACGGGCCAGGTGTCAGGGCATGAGTGGCACGGGCTGAAAATCAAAGTTAACACGGGGGGAAGAAACTCCGGGCCCGGCTGGATCATCAAAAAATCTTAAGGGCCTTTTTTTCTTTTTCATACAGTGGGTCCAATATGGGGCAGGCTGGAATTCCTAAAGGTGGAAAAATTGCATTCAGAGTGTTTTGGGGGGGGGGGGCCGGGTTCTCCCACTGCAACTGGGAGGAGGGTTTTCCCTGGCTTTGTGGGAAAAGGATGAAGTCCCTTGCACAGTTTTCCTGGCCATTTTCGGGAATTTTTAAAGGGTTTCCAGGGGAAGGGACTTCAGGAAACCCCTTTTCCCAATCCGTTTGAACACATGGGGCCATGCAGGGACTTTGGAAACCACCCCTCCTCGGCGCAGCACGGAACCATGTTCCCCCCAAAATTGTCCCTTTCCACCCAGGGTTCCCGATTTGCGGGTTTGGCGCGGAAAAACCCAACAATCTTTTTTCTTGCTGCATAAAGCGGAGCATTTCCCTCCCCTTTGTGTGATTCGTTCGCCGGGGCAAGCCAGGTTTTAAAAATGGTGACACCGCTTTTCCCCTACACCATGGGGGTATGATGGAGCAGTACGTGGGGCTGAGATAGTGGTGGGGGGGGAGACGGACATTGGCGCAGGGCCGCTTTTGGGAAAACGTGGAGGAAAAAAGGGGCGTCTCCGGGCCCAAGTTGTTGGGGTCCCTGGGCGGGAAGCACTTTCACCAGGGGGCCTTTTAAAGGACATGTACTTGGGGACTGCCCGTATTTAAACGCTCCGACGCCCCGCTCTGGGGTGCCCCTTGGAAACAAACCGAAAAGCTAAAGGACGGGCCCCACCTTTGTTTTTCATATTTATGAAGTGCGGGTTTACTGCCTTTTTGGAAAATAAATTACGGTTTGGGAAAACTCTCCATTGGGTCGGAAAAAGGCCTTTTTATTTCTCTAAAATGGTGCAGGTCCCCCAATTTGGAAAGGGGGGATGCGGGTCCCAAACCCAATGGACAGGGCAAGGGTCGTGCTGCACCTTAGGTTGGTTGGCCCAAATTTACTGTTGTCTCTTTGAAAATGCCTCGTGATGGGGGGGGAAAAACGGGGGGGGGGGGGGGGGGGGGGGGGGGGGGGGGGGGGGGGGGGGGGGGGGGGGGGGGGGGGGGGGGTGGGGGGGCTGGCGCCATGAGTAGCGAGGAGCGGGCTTCGGGGACGGGAGATAAATGCCCAAAGAGAAACAGCCCTTCTGCAGGGGTGGTGGGTTTTTGACGGGCCCTGCAATGGCTGCGGGGCCACGGGCCCGCTGCTGCTTTTGCTGGGGGGCGGAGGGGACCCACCACATTTGGCCACGTTTCTCCCGGGGCCACCGGATGGGTGATGCTGAAATGTGTTTGACGCGGGGGCTGTTGGTCCCAAAATTTTAGGTTTCCCGGGCCACGTTTCACTTTTTGCTTACAGATTCTCCCTATACCCTTTTCAGCCCCCGGGTTTTGTCTTAGAAAAAGAACTCCCACACCCCGAGTAGGGTTTTTTACCCCCAAACGCCCCGCACTGAGTGAAAACTGCCGCCCCCTCCCTCCTGAGCCCCTGTTGCCGTATTTTCGGGGGCCCTGCGAAGGGGGTGTTTTTTCCCCTTGGCCTTTGGGGCTCCCGCCCATTAACTGCTCTTTTCCTGCTGACTCCCCGGCCCCACAGACCCACTTGTGGCTGCGCCGCTCCCTGACGCCGAATTTGATCCCCCCTCTTCTCCGGGCGATGTTTAAAGCCCTTCCCTCCCCCAAGCTCACAAGTGGGGTCGGCTTACATCATCATTCTATTTGTGTTTCATGTAATTGCTGTCCCCCCCAAACCCCCCCCCCGGCCCCCGGGAGAGGGAAAAAGGCCCTAAACCCCGTCAAAACATGACCTCCCATCCCCTCTCAACATTTTATTTTGCCAAACTGCAAGAAAGCGGGGGATATTGGCCCCATTTCTTCTGCCAAGAGCTGCTGACTGCCCCCCCTAAAAATTTGTTCATCCTCGCTTATAGGGCGTGAGCCCAGACCACAAAATAGATCTCTGGCTGGGGGAACGGATGGGCAAGGCGGGTTTGGGGACAGGTGAGGGCCGTGACCCCGCCCCCGGGCCTGCCAAATAAGGGTTGTGTCGATTCCCCCGACTTTGGCTGGGGTTGTCAGATGTCATCTGGGAGGAAGTGGAGACCTAGTCAACCAATAAAGCCCCCTTTGGGGGTTTGTTCAGCACAGGGCCGCTAGATGACATCATTTGTGGCCTACCGGGGCCCCCTGCGCGACGTCCCCTTGCTGTGCTGCGGACCTGGGCCCCGCTCCAGGTTATTTGTGCCTTGCCACTCGCGGTGAGAGCCTGCCCCCCTCTCTGTCTGACATACTTTTTGTTTAAAATTTTACAGCACTGTTTGTAAAAAATTTAGTTTTTGATAAATAAAACCCCCTGTATTTGACTCCAAATAAACTCCTAAAAAGTTTGGGTAACCCTTGGAAAATTGCGCCTCCACAAATGGGCAGGAAAAATTTTTACTTGTATGTCCCGTTTTAAAAACTTGTGTATTTTATGAAATGTAAAGGTTTAATTAAACCCTTCGGATTTGAATTATGCTACAGAATTTCTTTCTGTGGCGGGGGAAAAAGGGGAAAAAAGTTTCTTTTACTGAGTGAAACGCAAAAAAAATATTGTTAACCCCTGGTGTAAATTGCGCCAAAAATTGAGCCCCACTAATCTAGCTTTGTGCGTGTTACAATGGGGTGTTTTTTTCGCCCACAAAAGAGAAAAATTGTAAAAACCTTTGCTTGTGTTTTTGGGCTACAGGAAAAATTTTATATTTTTGGCGGTAAAAATGACGGTTTTTGGAGTCACCCAGCTAATAACAAGCAAATTTAACCCCTGGATGTAAATTGCCCAAAGAATGAGCCACCCAAACTATAGTTTTGTAGGGTTACAATGTGGTTTTTTTACGCCAAAAAACAAGAAATAAAATTGAAATTTAAAACCTTTTCTTGTGAATTTGGGGCTAGAGGAAAAATGTATATTTTTTGGGGGTAAAAAATGGCAGTTTCTTGGAGTCACAAAATAAAAAACAACCTTAATTACCCCTGGATTAAATTGCGCCAAAGATTGGCCCCCACAAATACTAGCTTTGTAGGTGTTAAATGGGGTGTTTTTTTACGCCTACAACAGAGATAAATTGTTAATTAACCTTTGCTTGTGATTAGGCCAGGAAAAATTTATATTTTTGGCGGTGAAAGGGGTTTTCTTGGAGTCACCACGCTGAATAACAATGCTTAATTCCCCCGGGATGTAAATTGCCCAAAAGATTGAGCCCCCACAAACTACTAGCTTTGGGTGTTACAATGCGGTGTTTTTTAGCCAAAAACAAGAGAAAAAATTTGAATTACCTTTGCTTGGAATTAGGCACAGGAAAAATGTTTATATTTGGCGGGAAAAATGGCGGTTTTTTTGGAGTCACACAGCTGAATAACAACCAAATTTAACCCCCTGGATGTAAATTGGGCCCCAAAAGAATTGAGCAGCCAAAAAGAAGTGGTATTTGTATTGTAAAAACGTGTTTCTTTAAATGAATACAAAGGGGAACTGGCTGGACCCCCTTTTGGTTTTTCAATTGTGTCAATAGGTTTAAAATGTATATGAGCTGCAGGGGCACATGGATTTCAGATCCAAACCCAAAAAAATTAAAAATTTAAAGGTTTAAAGAAAGCGTCTTGAAAAAGCTGAGCACCCCACAAAAAAATCGCTGATAAAAATTTTCCCTTCATAACAAGGCGGCAGCACCTTTCCCATCAGAAAGGGGAAGCGGATAGCTCCCAGCGTGCCCCCGGATTTAATCAGTGAGTCAAGAATCCCCCCGGTCTTGATTGGCTTCCTTTTGCCTGTCATGCAGGCTATGCCCTTCCTCCCAGAGTTTTTTGCCCCATGTAACCATTCTCGCAGCCATTTTTTAATGAAAAGCACACTTATTCACCCAAGTACCCCAAACTTCGACTCGTTCGAACCGAAGTTTCCTTAAATTCAAAAGAATTCCACTTCGTTAAATAAATTCCCCCATCTCAAATTATTACATAGGGTCCTCCCTGGATAATGAAATAAAGTTTAATCTCCCCTAGGGCAAGTCTGGTGTGTGAGCAATGGAAAAATTTGGGTCCAAATTTGGGGATTGCAGTGTGGGCCCGGGCTTCCTGTAGCTAATTGGCAACTTGCCCTTAAAATTTTCCCTCTTTGTTTCACGAAATTTCAAAATAGCGGCTCGGAGGGGGGGGGGCGTTTTGAACCGTGGCAAGGGTAGAGTGATTGCGGGGGGGTTGTGATTTTTCAGGTGGGGGCAAGAAGTTATCCCGACGTTGCATAGCAAGTTTAATTAGTAGTACAAGTGAAATGCATGGGGGAGAGGTGGAGGGGGAATTTGGGGTGTATAAGAGGGCCGCTTTTAAAATTTTAAACCCCGGAATTTCCGGGTTCTTTGGATTGCTTAGCACATATGGCACAGAAAATGCAAAGGGCGGGGTTTGGTTTTTCCTTTCCGGATCAGAGAAAAGTTTGGATTCATAAAAATGGCTACAGAAAATAATGGGGGGTTTGGGATGGGACGAGGGGGAAAAATACCGGGGGGGCAGGATGAGGTAAACAAGGGGTTCATGTTTTCATTCCCTCCCACATCTGCAAACTTTCGTGTTAATAGAATTTGATTGTCAGTCCCCAACATTGAAAGTCGCCATTTGGAATGGCAGCAGCTCACTCTTTTTACATATGCTTCTAAAACCTTTTTTTTTTTAATTTAGTTTCAAAGTAATCATGCTTTGGAAGACTCGTTATTTTCTTTTAGTGCTTGTCCAAAAAGTAGCTTTCTCCGTGATTTTTTTCTCGTTAACAGAGCGAATTTTGCTTTTTCTCTCAAGTTCATTTATATTTTTTTTCCCATTTTCTCTTCGTCAAACTACCGACTGCCCCCTTTTTGGCTGAGCGTATAATTTTTCATACACCAGGGGGGAAAATTTGCCCCCAAACCCCTTAACAGATTTTGAATCGAAGCCAAGGTTACACACTCTGCCGAATTTCTGTGAAAAATAACAAAAGATGGCTTGAATATAAAAAATTAACCCCCAATGGTTTTTTCCTTTCCAAGTAAAACAGAACAAATTAACACAGTGTATGTTGAGGTTAAGCCGTTCATACGTAACACTAAACAAGTCTTCGCTCGTCAGCAGTAATTTCTCAAAAAAAAAAATGCGCCACGTCAAAACAGGCTATCAGAAAACCAAAACTTCTGTCATAACAGGCTATCCGAAACCAAATCTTCTGTTTTACCATCTTATAAAAGGCTAATTCAAAAACCATCTGTGTATAAAAAGGCTATGGCTACCCTTTTTCCATTTCTTCAGATCGTGTCTAACTATAGCAGGGGTTTGGCAATTGGCCAGTTTCTTCAGGAATGCAGTCATCTGTCTATAACTTATCGTTATAATTATCGTATTAACTGTATTTAACTTTTGACAGGTTCGGTTGGCCGGGTCGCTTACTCTGATATCTAATTTTTTTTCCCTTAGGAGCCCGTCCTGACCTACCTGAAATATGAATAAAGAAAAAACACTATCCCGTCAGTATACTTTACGAGCAAACAAGCAGAGGCCCTTAATTTGGGGACGTTTAAAGGGATACCCCTTGAAGCATCTTTAGGAGCACACCTAGAGGCAAAACCGAACGTTACCAGGTCTCCCAAAGGGGGGCGACAACCCAAAAGACTTTTACTAGAATTCCGAAAAAAATAAGTCCAAAACTAAAAGTCGCTAATTACCTGTTTTTGTGGGGGGGGGATAAAGGGCCCCCAAATGTACGGTCACTCCGGGGACCCTTCATCGTGGGAAAGGGGTAGCCCCCCCGGATAGTCGTCCTCGGGCGTTTTAGACACGGCACCACTGTCAAGTGATTATTCAGGTGTGGAATTTTCTTTGTTCCACCCTTATCCAATTAAAGCCCCTTTGAATTATATATTTTTTCTGCCCCGGCAGCCGAGCCGAGATACAGACCAAACCTTCCTTTTCGGACATGTAATCTAAGTTTAAACACTAAATTACATTCCAAAAAACTTTTTAATCAATGACTATTTTATTTACCATGGGTTTTTGGTGGTTTCTAAGGACAAGTTTATTTGCATTTTGATGAAGCATTAGCTGATAAAAAATCCCAAAAGTTTCCCTTTATTTTCTGGGGGGGGGGGAAATCCTTGTTTCTTGCTTTAACAGCCAGTCATCTGTCTCAAGAAAAACGTGTGAGAGATATCGATGTTCGTAAGGGTGTATGCAGTAAAAAATTTAACAAACTATTGATTGGCTTAATAAGATATAATGATGAAACAGCTTTTTTGTTTTTTTTTCCCTTAAATTACCAACTTTCAAATGTAGTTTCCCATCTTCAAAAAAAAGGCCCCAAATCTTTCCCCGGAATTTTAGATCATAAGGTTTTAACATTTATTTTGGGAAAACTGTTTAAGGGGCTCGTAAAGGGCTATATTCAGGAAATGGGGTTAATTTAAAAAATTATAATGATTGCTGGTGGTTTTTTCTAAGGAAAAGTTGTACACCAACCTGATCTGTTTTTTTTGAAGAGGGAGTGAAGTTGGGTGCGGAGCGCTTGGTATAGTGTTTTTTGCTTGCAAATTTTTACACTGTCCTTTATGCATTTAATTTGGGTGAATTAAAATCCATTGTGATAGAAATAGCCGTGTTCAATTGGATTAAAAAAAGGATATAGGATCATACACACAGAATGGTGGTAAATGATGCCTACTCTGAGTGGTCCCCGGTTATGAGTGGTGTGCCCCAAGGCTCAGTATTGGGTCCTCTTTTATTCAATGTATTTATACATGATGTAGTGGAGGGGATTAATAGTACTCTTTCTATTTTTGCAGATGACACCAAGCTATGTAGTGTAGTGCAATCTATGGAAAATGTTAGTAAAGTGCAAGCAGACTTGGACACACTGAGTGTTTGGGCATCCACTCGGCAAACAAGGTTCAATGTGGATAAATGTAAAGTTCTGCATCTTGGTACTAATAATCTGCAGGTGTCATATGTCCTAGAGGGAGAAAAACTGGGAGAATCACTTGTTGAGAAAGATCTGGGCGTTTTTGTAGATCATAGGCTACAGAACATTATGCAATGTCAATCAGCTGCCTCTAAGGCAAGCAAGATATGGTCGTGTATTAAAAGAGGCATGTACTCGTGGAACAAGGATATAATGTTACCGATTTATAAAGCACTGGTGCTACCTCACTTGGAATATGCTATTCATTTCTGAACTCCAGTTTATAGAAAGTATGTAATGGATCTAGAGAGGGTGCAAAGACGAGGGATCTTATTCCTGGTCCCATAAATAATGTGCTCCGCACCGAAACGCGTCGGTCTTCTCTGAATGCATACCCTATGACACACTGCTGAGTACGGTTGGTGATGTTTTACTGCGTGTCTAAATTCTCAATGGATTTTTTAACTATTTCTCAATAAAGCGACTATTATTCTTTTAATACTGGCTTGCCAATTTAACGTTTTCTATACAACAAAGGATGAGAAGCTGTTTCAAAGTTTGTTTGCCGAGAAGATCAAGAGGTCACCAAAATAAACGATGACACGGACATAAAGGAGGTCTCTGAAGATTTTATTGACGAAGTCCTGGAAGACAGCAGGAGCATTGCACAGGCCAAATGCCATCACCAGATACTCTAAATGTCCATCACAAGCATTGAAGGCGGTCTTCCATTCATCGCTTTCTCCTACTCAAATCAAATTGTAGGCTCCCTGCAAGTCAAGTTTAGTAAAGACCGTGGCCCCACAAAAACGGTCAAAGAGCTTAGAGATCAGTGGCAAATGATACCTTTATCTTGTTGAGAACCTGATAGTCGATACAGGGGTGAAGAGAACAATATTTCTTTTCTGCAAAAAAGGAAACGGCACCTCCTGATGGACTTATCGATATAGCCTTTCTGTAGGTTTTCTTTGATATAGGCCAAAATGGCCTGAGTCTCTGGCATAGACAATGGATAGACTATCCCTCAGGTATGGGCAAGAGATCTATGGGACAGTCATAGGCCCAATTAGGCAAAAGACTTTCTGCTTGTTTTACACAAAAGATGTCAGCAAAATACTGATATGGAGCTGGAAGACCCAGCAGAGGTGTGGAAAGAATCAGTGGAGAAGGATTAAGTACCAGCCATAAAACAATGAGAGTGGCAGTCTGGTTGCCAACATGCAACGTTTACCCATTTGCCAGTTGAGCACAGGAGTGTGTAGCTGCAGCCACAGAAGTCCCAGCAGAAGTTCAGAGGAAGAACAGGGCAACAAAAACTTCTCTTTATGTAGTGCCTCAACTAGAGGTTCAGTTCAAAACCTAATGGAATCTCTCAGGCATTCTCTGTTTATAGATGAGAAAAGCGAAGGTTTACACAGGCGAATCAAACTTAGAAATCAGGGAGGCATTAATTAAATTCCCAGCCAATTCAGAATCCAGGAAGGCTGCGTCTTGGAACAAGGTATCAGACAAGGAACTGAGAAGGACTAGCATGGTCAAACATGGAGAGGTAGTTTCACACCTAGGGACACCTCTCCCACAAAGCCTAGGTGAGAGAGTTTTCCAGATACAGTGGACAATCATTAAGGAAGTACTATGAACTGCCGCATTAGAAACATAGGTTCTGCCTGCGTCAATTAACGAGTTCTTCTATAGTCAGGTGGGCTCTTTCCACTTGCATGGGTTAATCAGGTGACCTCATTGGTGGAAGAAGTGGAGGTCTTTGGAACACTTGAGCAAGACAGGGAAGTTGGCTTTGTTAGGTAGATCTGTGTTGCTGGTGGAGCTCCTGTTATCTTTCTGTGAACTGTACATCAATTCTGGTTGCTAACTGGATAAGCTCATTAAATGATGAAGGAAGATCTCAATGGGGTAGCTCAATCTTGATTCTCCTGCTGAGGCCTTGCCAGAAGGCAGCAACCAGAGCCTAATTGTTCCACCCCAGTTCAGAAGAGTATGCACAATTGCACTGCAAATTGTCCCACAAAGAGTCACCCCGACGTAGATGGAGTAGATCTGTCACAGCAGAAGACCTGTTCTGGTTTCTCAAATACATTGCGGAATACTCCCTGGAATGCTTGAATATTGGCTGTCAGGGGATGTGTGTAGCTCAGGTCAAAGCTTCACAGGACAGGAGGCTCACGACAAATGCCACTTTGGCTCGCTCTGATGTGAACTGATGTGCCATCATCTTCATGTGAATGGAACACTGGCTGATGCACCCCCAGATTCCTGTCATAACAAGGTGGGAGGGGCAAATGCAGCATAGGGCCAAATGGTGTCATAGGAGCCATATTGTGGCCAAAGGTAGACAGGCAGCGAGGTTCTACATCACGTTGAACAGTTGGTCAATATGCTGGCTTTGCTGGAACAGAACAGCCGTGATATTAGTTGCATCAGGGAGCGGAGTCTAAGGGCATGTCCCCACGGCACCGGTTTGTGGCCGGTTTTTCAGACGGTTTGAGGTTTTGCAAACCATCTGAAAAAAACAGCCGCAAACTAACACACCAGGCTGCTATGGAAAACCTGTGCAGCAGTCCTCACTGCACAGGTTTTCTGCCTAGCGTTTTTTTAAACCATCGGCCGCCCGAAAGACATTGTGCATGTTCATTCTTCCATCTGGTTTACAGACGGTTTCTGAACATCGCAATGTTTTCTCTGCTAACCGCAGAGAAAAGCCATTCCCCGGCGGTCGTGGGGAAGGCACTAAAACAGGACAAATACCAATTGGATAAACCGACTGGTATTTGTCCTCTGCCGTGTGGATGAGCCCTAAGGAGCCACCCAGATATCACCAGAGCCCTCCGCAAAGTAGGTAAGCTTGTGTGGTGGGAGACTCCCTGGTCGCTACCAATGATATGATTTGCTTGCAGTGGCGGCCGGGGGCAGAAAGGTTTGTCAGGACCGTCAGCGGGGAAGTGGATCCCGGTCACCGCAGGATTGGCATAACCTACCCGGGGAGCGGAAACTAAGGGGCCCCTTGGGTTTTTACCGGAGCCCGCGAAAGTCGGGAAGGGGGTTTTTGCCGAAAGGGAAATTCCCCATCGCTACCCCCACGCGGGCCCCCGCTTTGACACGGAAGCATTTGCATGGACACAAGGCCGACCAGCATAAAACCCAAGTGGGGCAGACACCGGACGTAAAACCAAAGGTAGGCGGACTTGGCAGGCAGGACGGAAACGTAGAGACTACGAACCGGGGAAGAGAGAACACTAAAAAAACGCAGGCGACCGTTGCAACCGGGGACACCAAAAACGGGCGCCGACGACGGGAAGGGGGTATCCCTATCAAGCCCAAGCTAAAAGGCGGGAAAAGGGGAAACCCCAATTAGTACTGCCCCTTTTAAATCAGGAGCTGCTGTGCCGACGGATAGTGCAGGCAGAAGAAGAACTGCCGCACGGCCCGAAGGAGGAACAGGACACCGGTCGGTAAGAGTAGCACAGCGCAGCGCATACTGGGGCTGGCCGTGTCTGGGGTCGGGCGCCTGGTCCGCAGCATGGGAGGTGGCAGGGGCCCCGGGAGGGCCCCAGCGGCCCCCGTCCCCGTGCCGGAAGCGGACGCGGCTTTTCGTGGTACAGAATTGGAAGGCAGTTGCATAGTCAGCGACAGGCAAAATTTCAGGGCAGACAACATGGTCAGGATAGGCAGGCAGGAAGGACTGGTACACGGAATAAGAAGATATGCACAGAACTAAGTCACTAATGACACCTAACTAACACCAACACTTGGCAGACAGGTCAGGGGGTGGATATCCGATTAAGGGTCAGTAAAACCAGCAGTTAAACCCAATTACCATGGTGGCCCTTTAAATTTCACAAGGGGGCCAGGACAGGACGGGAAGGTGAGCACATTGTAGCAGATACCTGGGGAATACGAGAAATGTCACGAAGCACCTCGGGCGTGTGGGCACGTGCAGTGCATACTCAGTGACTGCCAGAATATTGGACCTTAATAGGACAAAAGGTGGAGTATCACTTTAAAGCTTAAAAAATTTAACATTATTAATACCACACTACTAAGTGACTAATTGGTGAATGAAGTGTTGCATTTGCTGTAGAATTCATACTAATTAACAACAATTCTGCTCTCAAATTTTTTAATTCTGCATTTAAGCTTGTGTAATTAATGATGACACACTTAAACATAAAGAACAAATAGAAGAATAGAAACAGTAATAAATCTATTTAAAAATGAATCTACTTTACAATTAATGGATTTGACCAGGTAATTATCCTGGATGTTCTGCTTTTTGCAGGACATATCGAAGGATCTGTTAAATTTCCGTTAAAATCGACAACTAGTGCTCATCTGGTTAAATTAGTATCACTGCTGTGCAAACATCATCATTTAATTTTTAGCACTAGATGAGAATGAGTGACTGTCCATATGACCACGGGATTAAAATAATGAATCTGGGAATTCTATGTATCTTTACTAAAATATGAACTATGCTTCATTGACTATGGGGGACCTCCTCCAATCCTGTTACGCAGGGCCTTTACATGAAAAAAAAATCTATTTTATACTGTATCATACTTCATACTCCAGCGCAATGGATATTATTAATAATAGATTAAATGATAAGTATTTTATAGATGGTGAACCATTGTTTTGAATCAATCTTCAACCCTAAAAAAGGTTGAGTAAATAATTTAAAATAATTAATCCCCTTAAGCTTAAGGACCCAGCCTGTTTGGCCTGTCTGACCCAGCCCTATTATTTGAAATCTGGCATTGTCACCTTAAATGTTGAAATAACTTTTTCGTACACTTTTTACCTATTCATTTGATATCAAGATTGTTTTTCATCGTGACACATATGTGCTTTAACGTTTTAGATAAGACAATCTTTTAAGTCCAAACAAATCCTGTGTTTGTTTGTGAAAAATATCAAAATTTCATGAGAAAATTCTGGAAAAATTAGCACATTTTTGAAATTTGCAAAATTATCTGCGTGCAAGACAGATAATTGAGTTTCGCGCCACAAAATAGTTTTAAACTAAGCATCGACCATATGTCCATCTATAGGTTGGCATCAATTTTTAAATATGTCTTTTTATTTATTACGACATTTAGCGGTGGGCTTAGAAATTTAGTTAGTAATTTTCTCACATTTTCAATAAAATATGCAATATACATTTTATTATGGGACCATCTCCTAGTTCTTACTGTCTTTGAGAGGGCCTGAGCATGTGGGTGGGGTGGTTTTTTTTAGATAACCTCCCCATCAAGTGACACCATCTTGAGAAACTAAACCCCTTAACGAATTTACAAACGCTATTTAGGAAGTTTGATAACCCTTTAATAATCACAGAAATTAAAGCAAAGTGAGGTGAAATTTCAAAATTTCACTTTTCATATTTTGCAGATTTCCAAATATGTTTAATCCATTATCACTAGAATACCGAAAATGTGGACTAGTAAAAAGTCAAACTAATATCATTCCCCAGGTCTGCCGTTTTTAGAGATATCCCATATTGTCCCCTAGAGTGCATTATTTGGCTACACTCCATCTAAGCGCCCAAAATAGGAGGAGTGCACGCTACTAAGTATATGCTCTAGGGTCTATTTTCAATACGTATTTTATGTTTGAATTTAGGCGCGCATTTTCAAGTTTGTTGTGGACACGACACCCTAATGAGTTGGCTAAAACTTAAATAAAACACCGCCTTATAATAGACTGCATATTGGAGAACTTAGCAACCCCATTAAGGAAATATATCCAGGGGTGCATATGAGTATATAGACCCCCCACACTGTGATTCACAAATTTTTTTTAGCATAAGGCTGTGAAAATTAAAATAACATTTCTTTTTTCAGAAATTTCAATTGTTAGCTTAAAATGTTTCAAAATATTACAGAGGAATCTGTAAAGAAAAAAAAACCTAAAACTATTCGTTAAGTCAATTTCTTCCAAGTTCTCGGCAATAGCCACTTGTGGGGTGGTAAACTGCTGTTTGTGGGGCGCTAGCAGGCATATAAGGAGGGAAGCGCTATTGGCTTTTGGAACCAGATTCTTTGGTGGGCGCCAGTCTGCATTTGCAAAGCCCCCAAAAGAGCAGAACAGCGAAAACCTCCATAAGGTCGTGTCCCCATTTAGTATTCAACACCCATCAGGATCGTGCATCTAGGGGTTGTACTTGTATGCTGTTTATTGGATTGCAAGGTGTTCGCATATTTTTTTTTATCGCATTGGTCAATGAAAATGGGGGGGAAAGAGAACGCGAGTTCGGGTTCATTGTTTTTTTTGAAGAGTTTCAATTTACAGCTTCGCCTTGCAGATGTAAGATGATGAGTGATAACTTTACTGAATGGGGGTCGGTACAATAACAATAGAATATATGATTTTATTATAGTTTTTTTTTCTGTTTTATATTACTTTTACACAGAAGAAATACTTGACAATAAAAAATTGCATTTTTATTTTGTCCCTATCTGGACAGCCATAACTTTTTTATTTTTGCTAGTGCAGAGTCTTGTGGTAAGGTTTGGCCTTGTAGGAGTGGTTTTTTTTCGGGATGAGTCTTAAGTTTTTATAGAGGTACCGGGAATGTTATGCGGTGCATATGATGCTATGTTCACTTTTTATTAGGTTTTTGTAATATGTTTTGAACAAAAACACAAGCAATCTTGGTAATGTATTGTTAGTTTGTTCTATTTGTTATAGGGCTTCTCACTGAGCTACGGTATATATTACATATTGTAGCTTTACTCATGCATGTCAATAACGATTACACCAGAACCCAATTTGTTAATATTTTTTTTATGTGTTTACAGCATTTTTATACATAAAAACACTTTTATTTCAACGAGGAAAATACGTTGTTGCATCCGCATAGAGTCCGATGAGCCATAACTTTTAAATTTTCTGTCTCTTGTATCTAGTGTAGGAGAACTGTGTTTTATGGCCGGGCCCCAAAAAAAAAAAGGGATGAGCTTGATCGTGTTTATATTAGAGTATCATTTTTTGAGTGGGGACAAGGCTTTTTGTATCGCTTTTGAAAAAAATCCCCCATTTTTTGAGTAGGCCAGTGTGTGAAGAAAATACGCAAACCTAGTAATGATGTTTTTATTTTTGATATTTTAAACAGGGCTCACCATAGTCATAATCCTCCGGATAAGTGTTAGCTTTACGTCATGTGGTGGTCGGCTACGATTATGTAGATTACCCAATTATAAAGTATATTTTTAAGGCTGAAGCACTTAAAAAAAAAAACAAAAGTTGATTTTTATAGGTGGTGTAAAACAAGTTTTTATATGCACGTGCTATCTTCTGAGAGCTATAGCAATTTATCTATTTTTTCGCGTATACAGAGCTGTTATGAGGAGGACTTTTATATTTTGCGGAATTGAAACTGAGACGTTTTAATTGGTACACAACAACTTAGGCGTTTCTATGAGTATTTTTTGATCGCATTTTATTATTCCATTTTAGTGCTGGAGACAGCGGTGATGAAACAAATAATCTTGAATTCTGTGATTGTTTTTTTTTTTTATTTTTACACAGCGTCACCCGTACGGGGTTAATTAACATGACAAGTATATTGCATAGGGCAGGTCGTTACGTTCTTCTGCGGCTGAGTGAACCAAACATTGGTACATTTATTTATTTTTAGAATTTTTTGGGGCGATTGAGGCGTTTTGTATCTGGGAAAAGGGCGTTGGTTAACGTATTTATATTTTAATTTTTGTGTGTGTTTGTGTTATTTACATGTCTTTTTTATTCACTTATTTTACTTTTCACGTTTTTTTATTTGCACTTTTCCCCATAGGGGATTTGAATGAGAGATCATTTAGATCTCTCAATCGAATGAGGAATCATTGCATCGCTTGTTGCTGAATTTGACAGTTCCAGAGATTGTAACTGTGGCAGTCACGATGCCGGGTCCTGGCCGCACAGAGTCACGCCGGGGAGCTGTCTAGACGTTCAGTAGAACAACCCGGAGAAGGCATATCTCTGAATCTTCTGGCGATTCCGTTGCGCTTCTTGCCGGGTGCCAGTACGGGACTCAGGATGAGCGATCTCCTCCTGCGTCCTCCTACTTAATTATCTGAGCACCCGATGCGTCCGCGAGTAATTAAGGGAGTTAAACTCCGTCGATTCTCCCAGGAACCCCCCTCCGGAACGGATCCGTGGGCGGTGCACTACTCAGCGGAGAGTGTCTCAGCTGTAGTAATATCTCTGCCCTTGAGAGTTTCGCGCTGTTTGTGCTTGTCCTGGCGTGTTGGACTATCATTGGAACTGACCATTGTTCGAGGAGTAACCCCCAACCACCTGTAAAACGTATGTTAAGATATAGCGGGCAAAGTGTCGTGAAGGGGTTAATATATATGTTAATGAAACTAAATCCTATCTACAGATATCATTTTAACGCATATCATAAAGATAGTGTATCTAAATTAAATATATAAATAAAGTACAAATATGCGTATATATAGTATATATAGAAATATTATATAAGGAGTGGTCGTGTTTGTAAATAAATCATTAGTAAATAGAGAGATAGAAGAGAGTACATTACTTGTTGGTTAGATTTCAAGGTTATGGGAGCAATAAAGTTAGAATGACACAAGAATGATAGAGTGTAGTAAGAAGTACATATTAGAGTAATAGAAGAGTAATAGAAAGCGGATTACAGTTAAAGCTGATTAACATTATATGGAGATATGAACATTAAACAAGAATAGTAAACCACAAATAGTTACAAGCCGACACTTGTTTACTGTTTCTAGGAACAACAAGTAACAGCAAATGATACAATTCTTAAAACATGCAGTAGTATATTTTACCATAGTGGTTGAGCGCGATTTTATATCGACATTAATTTGAAAATCCGGCCCCAAGTGTATATTTGTTTATGTGTAGAAGTGGATTAGAATTCTGTAAAATATCCAGATCATGCGATAATATAAAGTTAAAATCGTGCATGCATCTATTAAAATATCAGCGCCTTTTTCTGGCTGCTGATCCTGTAATTTTAGGCGCCCACAAATCAGATTACAGAATACAGAGCAGGGTGAGATAGTGTGTGTGCGACGTCAGTGACTGGAGATGTTGTATGGTTTGAGATTGGCGCGTGGAAAAATCACAGTGACCGGCGCGTATGAGTTGTTTCATATCGTTTTTTATAGTAGAACAGCGGTTACCCTGTTTCATTCCTCAAGTGTGCTCAGCGTCTCATAGGATCAGGACCTGCGCACTTAGCCTGTTGATCCAAACAGCCAGCTGCAATTAGCGAGAGCTATTTCTGCACGGTAGAAACCTCTAACTATGTAGCAGAGAGATCCTTACAAATTTAAGTTAGATTAGGAGATTTGAAACATTAATGTATTTAGCTAGAGAAATTTTAAGATGCAGTAATCTATTCACTGTACAAGTTTCACCGTGGCGGTGGGGGAGCTGTGGGGGTTGGCCCCCGTGTCGTGCTGAACACAGGACAAGCTCTACTCTTTAAGAGAACACTGGATAAAGAGTTCACACAAGAACTTAGTGTAAGACATTGAGAGAGGGTGTAATATCTTTATAATAATTAACCGTTGCTAATTGAAATATTTCCTGGATATTGGGCACGCCTGAACATGTATATTTGATAAACATCAATTTTCTAGTACTGCACAGGTCTCTATTTGATTAAGCTGCAAAACTTTCCACATTTATTATCAGGTATACATTTCATGATAGTGTGTACACTTTACCCATTATTTACACCTGTGGACTGGATGTATGATATCCACCCTTGCACTTAAATTACAAAACCAGTCAAGTCTTGTAAGTCAGCACAGGTTGTTTGTCTTGCCAAAAAATACCGTGTAATCGAACCGAAAATACTAACACAGTTACGTGATTTTTGACTTTTAGCGCACCGCGTGCTCTGTAGACATTGACGCCAGCATCTACGTAATCTTAAAACAGGCATTCTTATTTTCACCAATCAAGGAGAAGTTGAAAACAGGACTAAAAAAAGACCTGTTTATTTATATAATCAAAACAGAACATTTACTAGTTTTTAGTACTTTTGCGTGCACGCAGACTACTGTTCATTTGGACGCAGCATCTACGTAGAATCTCTAAAACAGCAATTCTATATCACCACAGGTGAATTGAAAAGGTGCAAAAAAAACAGTTTATTAAAGTCAATACATAACAGCTTACGTTGTTTCTTTTTTGAACTTTATAGCCGTCACTCAGCAACTGTGTTCTGTTGACGCAGAGCAACTAAGTAAATCTTTAAAACATGCAATTCTATATTCACCACAGGACGAGAATGAAAGGGTGAGCAAAATAATAGCAGTTAATTATATCAAAAACAAATACAGTTACATGTCTTTTGTGAGACTTTGCAGCACCCGGGCACTGTTTCATATGACGCGGCATCTACCGTAAATCTATCAAAACAGCAATTCTACTATTCAACCACAGGTGAAATTGAAAGGAGTGGCCAAACATACAGTTTATTTATATCAAAACATAACATTACGTGTTTTTTTGACTTTTGCGCACCCAGCACTTGTTCAAGTTGACTGCAGGCCACTACGTAAATCTCTTTAAACAGCAAATCTATATTCACCACACAGCGAGCGGTTGATTTGGGGTGAAATTGAAAGGGTGCAAAAAATATTCCGTTAGTATTATAACAAATCCATAACCGTTACGTGTTTTTTAGAGACTTTGTGCGCACGGATTCCCAGGCTCTGTTCAATGACGCAGCATCTACGTAAAACTTAAAAACATCAAATCAGATAGGTTCAACCACAGGTGAATTGAAAGGTGCAAGAAAATACAGTTTTCTTATAGCAAAACATAACATTTACGTGTTATATTGACTTTTGCGCACCGCAGCACTGTTCAGTCTGACGCAGACAATCTACGTAAATCTTAAAACAGCAATTCTATATTCAGCACAGGTGAAGTTTAGAAAGGTACAAAAAATACAGTTTATTATATCAATAAGCATGAACCAGTTACTGTGGTTTTTTTGACTTTGCGCGACGCCATGCACGTGTATCATATAGACTCCGCATCTACGTAAATCTTCTAAAACGTATGCAATTCTATATTCAACACAGTGGTGGGAATTGAAAGGTGCAAAACATTACAGTTTATTATATCAAAACATAACATTACTGTTTTGATTGAACTTTTTGGCGCACTCAGCACAGTTCATAGTGAGCGCAGCCATCTAACTTAAATCTTAAAACAGCAATTCTATATTTCAACCAACCAGGTAGATTAAAGGTGCAAAAAATACAGCTTTGAATTATATCAAAACATAACAGTCTTACGTGTTTTTGACTTTTGCGCACGCCAGCACTGGTCATTGACCGCAGCATCACTTAATATCTAAAACAGCAATTCTATATTCACCACCGGTTAATTTAAAGGTGAGGCAAAACATACACAGTTTATCTTATAGTCGAAATAAACATAGACAGTTATAACGTGTATTTTTCTTCGTGTGTCTTTTGCGCACCCAGCACTGTTCATGACGCCAGTCAACTACGTACATCGTAAAACAGCAATTCTATATTCACCAGCAGGTGAATTGAAAGGTGCAGGAAAAAATAACCTGTTATATTATATCAAAAACATAACGAGTTACGTGTTTTATGATGTGACTTTTGCGCACCCAGCAACCTTCTAAGTTCCATTGACGTCAGCAATCTACGTAAAGTCGCATTAAAACAGCAATTCTATATTCACCACAGGAGAATTGAAAGGTAGCAAAAAATACAGTTTGCATTTATAGTCAAAACATAACATTACGTCTGTATTTTATGACTTTTGCGCACCCAGAACCGTTCATTTGACGCAGCATCTTACGTAAATCTTATAAAACAGCGACATTCCAATATTCACCACAGGTGAATGAAAGGTGCAAAAAATACCGTTTTGATTATAACAAAACATAAGCAGTTTAACGTTTTTTTGGACTATGCCCAGGTTCCAGCATGTTGTTTGAAAGACACCTATGCAGTTAATTTGAATCCTAGCAATTTTGTTTTCTGATTAGGAGGATTTTTGAGATGATGCTGTGAATTTGAGCCGTCTTATAATAAAGACTTTCGCAAAACTATCCATAACCTCTCAAATTTTTAAATTTCTGAACATCGGAAGCGATGAATTGCAAGTGGTAAGGCAGGCAAAGAGGTGGGGTAGCATCATGGAGGTAATGAGGTAACTAGGAGAATGTGCTGCCATCCCGAATAGTCTGGGCGACAACACCATGCCAGCGATCGTCAGTATGCAGGACCGTCAGGCCTGTCATCGCTTGGGTCAGGTCCCTAGTGAATCTAAGTGAAGCTACAACATTCGTCGCGCAATCTGTCACATGGGTTGTTTAATGCAACCTTGCATCTATGCAGTCCGTACCTCCGTCCGTCTCGCAGTCACGGCCACAATATGTCGTCATCAGCATCATCGATCATCTGTCCAACATGAAGCAGCCCAAAAGTTGAGCGAACTCGTGAACCCCACCACTGGAGGGAGATAATCATTTTTCTGAAGACCTCTTTGATGACAAAATGCGGTTGTGTCAGAATTGGCGCATGTTAAAAGAATCATAATGGCCAAAATGGAGGAATGATTTAGTCCTGCTCTGACTGCCCAGTTACCTGATGCCATCAGAGGAGTATGATAGGAAATCCGGCAATCGGCAAAAATCCGTGCGGGCTCTGTACCAACAGTCGCACGCCTTGCAGTGCCCTTGCTTGTATTCCCCGCAGCTTCTGGATGCAGAAATCAATGGACTACCAAGGTCAGCCTGAGGATGATGATGTATATGATGACCGACATTGGCGGATCCATCCTGGAGTCTTTTCTCCGTCAGAATTTTGCTTGCAGAGCGCCTTCATCAGTGAGGACAGGAGGAGAGACGATGGAGGTTAGAGTCAATTACGTGTTCCGCACAAAAAATGATGATGGCGGTGTCGCTAGAAGTCCGCTGAAATGATTCCGCCAGCCACGTCAGTCAAACCCCGCTTTTTTTGTCCTCGCATTATCGCCTGTCAAAAAGTTCATGACCACTCAACAGGGCCTTCCATTGAGCAAGCCCTCTAGATTCACCTCCTGCGATGCATATGCCCAGCCTTTGCCGTTAACGCAAAAGTAGAGGCAAGAACCTTAATTGTGAGTTAACCACCCACCAACGATTATCTAGTCACATGCAGGCGGAATGCCATGAGTTTGAAATGGAGGGAAAACACTTGGCCAAAAAAGGCCAGACCGATGCCCGAGCCTCCACACCCACTGTCCACACCCTCTGTCTCCGCCTCCACCTTCCTCCACCACCAAGCGTTCCTTCGAGTCTGCCAACACTGTGAGGTCTCTCAGAGTCATGATCAGGATCAGCCCCGCTTCAGCCTCCACCGTCGCCCGAGTACCACACATCACCACTCATGAGAGACCCCATCCTACCATCATTCTATCTCCCTTCGGCCATGTTTGAGCCACTTGGCCACGCCGAATCAGCGGGTTCCAGGTCTAGCGGCATCCAATGCCTATCTGTCTTCCAGGTTGTGGAGCAGAATGAAGAACAAAACATCTTAAACCCAAACCATCCCAAAGCCAAAATCCTGAACTTTCGGCATCTTCAGCGCAGGCTTTTGTTGCCTTGGAAATGGAGTTGCCCTTTCACGCAATCTGCGGATGGGACACAGATTGTGGTTATCCGCCACGTCATGGCCCCTCGGCCATTGCCTGCCCCAATAACCAGATGGCCCGTAGCAGGTCATTTCTTTGCCATAAAAGACCGTTACCCTTAGCCCTGGCCACCAAGTGAGTCCATCTAAAATTTACAAGCGCGTTGTCCTGCATCTGTGGTCCTGGAAAAAAGGTCCCATCCAAACCACCGTACACATGGTCTAGTAATGCCGGCTAAGTGTCCGCTATAGATCTCCTTTTTGTTACAGCTCACTGGTGTTGAGCGAGGGTGGAAATCTCTGTGGTGACGTTGCTCTCCGAGGCTCTGTGGGCGCACGGTGCTCTTCATAAACCGCAGGTATTGTGCAGGGCACTTGTCCCGCAAGTCCTCTTGGTGGGCATCACGTGCCAGAGCACCAATGCCGTGTCTTGACAAGTTTAAATCTGCCTTGGAGTAACCTGTCCACAAGTCACAGGTCAGTGAGCTGTTGACGGGCTTGCCTAAGGCAAACGAGACCGGATTGCGCTTGGCTGTGTGACAAGAACCTTGTGCACAGTGCAATGGAGGTTGTGCGATTAAGCTGGCGAAATCTGAGCTGACCAGCTTCCTTAAGATGCAGGGATAAGGCTGAGCGTGGCGCACATCCCTTGCCCTGGCACGATGTCAGTGGAACCTTGTCTCCATAAATTCTTCCTAAAAGAGCTACCCGGGTCTGGACTGCCCTGTCAGAAGTTAAGGCTCGAGTCCGATGAGTTTCGTCGACTTCGCCGTTCGCTACCCTGCTTCGTCCCGCCAATGCTGTCGTTGCAGCGTCAGCTGCGTCCGTCACCCGTCAACTTTCGACTCATTGTTGACTGTGGCAACACGCTCGGAATTCACACCTCCACATGCTGCCAGCGGATTGTGGCAGCATCGCAAGTCCAATTACGCATTACGAAGTGAGACACATGCCTGACAAGCTGTCGTGTACGGGACCTCGGGGTGTATAACCACCGAGAGAGAGGAGTCATTGAAAGAGCTCTTGCAACACACCTTGAGCCGAGTATGTTGAATGAAGTCCACCAAAAGGATCAGTGCGGAACAAAGTCCCCCGGTTTTCATGAAAGCATTGGTGTGGTGAGCTTAGTGTCTGGGAACGAAGTCGTTGGAGACACGTTCTGAAACAACAGGCCCTTGTTGCCACTGAACGAGAAGTGGAAGGAGACGGAACTCAGGCGGACACTGAGCCTTAGTCTCTCCGTCAAATCCGACAGGAAGGTGTCCCTACAGTTTCACAATTTCATCGTCTTCATTAGGCAGTGTTCGGGGTCCAGAGCTAGTGCAGAGGTGCGCATCAGCTCTCAGGGTGTCATCATCTCAGGCAAGTCAGGTAGCTGTGTTGAAGCTATGCCGAGCAGCGGAGGAGGAGTGTAGAGGAAGGATGAGGTAGGATGGTATTTCCTAGACACCGATGTATTACCTTTAGTGACGAGTCCCTGGGCCTTGGGTAAGAGGTGTAGGCTGGGCTGAATTTGAAGGTCGGAGATGTGAGAATGATGAATGAAGATCAGTTTCTAGTGCCCCCTCTGACCCAGAGGCATGGGTAAATCATGGCTCCATCTCTTCACATGAGTGCTTGGATGCTATACAGTTTTTCCTCTAACATGAATCCTCGCATTAAGCCATCGAAAAAATGTGAATCAACAGTTTACTGGAGGCTCATCCACTCCTAGGATCCGCCGGGTCCAAAACAAAAAACAGTCACTTTTTCCGTTTCCACGCTCACCCAAAGTAGAGAGTAAAAATTCAGGTAAATGGAGAACCTTGCTTGATGATCAACTGGTAGACGATCTGTTTTTGTCTGCTTCACGTTCCCCAAATGGTCACATGTGTAACAACATGCAGCGACGTGACAGCAGTAGAAGTTGCCAGTAGGCTGTTAGAGCGGCAGTCAGCAGGAAGGTGCAGAAGCCTAAAAGGTGATCCTCTGGTCAATCTTTGTTTAACCACCTCACCCAACAGCATGCACTTCAGGCAACGGACATCCAACACACAGATATACAGGTCTAAATATCATGGTGCAGCGACTATCTTGCTTCTCAACACCGATGTTTTTTTTGGCATTTAGTTCTCCGAGACGCCAATAACTTCTGTGTTGTAATCCAAAATGGACGAATGCCCGAGCTGGCTCGTCACGACCATAGGGTGATGTCCTGCGCCCACTTACCAATCGTCATATCTGAGCGGGTGACCTACAGGTCAAGCGTGGAGGAGTCTTACAGACAAACGCATCCGGCTTTCCACAGATAAATGTGGATCGTTTGACTTTCATCAAGATGAATCTCGAGGCAATGTGATCCTGATGAATTTTGTTGTCCGGCCAATTGCCGGAGAGTCACCGTGATTACGTTGCCAGTCTCCTTCACATTCCTTTTACGAAACCATAAATGGCCACATGAAGAACATTTTTTATAAAATGATCATTTCTAACTGGCAATTCTTTAATCTCTTTCCCAACAGTTTCTTTTTATGGCTGTTTTGCTGTGAGGATGACCTCGTGTACAGAGACAGCAAGTGTTTCAATGACAACGACCGTATTTCCATTTATACTCACTTTATCGTTAAGAAGTTTGACGCAATGATCAAATGTTTTGAGGGTCATGGTGTGCTGGGTGACAAGATGACAGCAATAAATCATGTGTCCTTGGAACGTAGGGAAATGTGACTTCTAAGTGGCATTTCTCCTCACAATTATTTTAAACAGTGGCTGAGGAATGTCATATTTATAATTGTTTTGGGGTCATGTCAGTCTGTGTAGATACATGGCAATATCATTGTCCTTGTGTAACAGTAACATGAGATTGTGCTTCTAAGTGGCATATCTAAGGTATCTCTCTACACAATTTTAACAGTGGAGCTGAGAAGATCTTTTTTATAAATTTTTAGGTGTCATGCTGCTATGAAATGCAGCAATACTACAGGTCCATTACTAAAAAATGAAGTTACAAACAGACATTTGTCTTTCACAAATTGACCAAAGTGGAGGCTAACAAGTGTCATGGCTTTGAATTTTGTGGGGCGATTTTGGCTGTTGACATTCAGCTATACTACAATGTCGCTATTCTAAAAAAGTGTATTGTTTCTAACAGACTATTTGCTTACTTTCACTAATTGTCCAAGGAGAGGCTCAAAGTGTGAGGTGCTGTCGCGAGAAACCGGAAATAGGGTAGGACACTGTTCATTGACACATATTGCAGAAAATACTTGTCTTCTATGCAAGATTCCTATTACAATAGCTATCAATCGCCTGTAATTGAGACAACCCCATTTAATACAATAAAAAGAAGAGACCCAAAGACATGGTGGGGATTCCATCCTATTTTAGACAAAAGTGTTTTCATAGAATTAAAGTGTACTAAAAAACTTGCATGAACAGAAATAGCTGATTAAAAAAAATCCTGCTTGTAACTCTTGTACACGGAGCGTATGGATACAGGAAAACTTTACCAAGATGTAGTGTTATTCAGAGGACAATGGAGTAATGGACACGACAGAGAACAAGAGTACAAGAGAACCATATTTCCTCCATCATCTTTGAGTTGAAAAATTAAGAAAAAAAATACGAACGAGGATAAAGGGTCACCTGAGAGTAACAGGAGACGTTAAACCGTCCCAGATAGTTTTCCTATTGAAGCTCAATTGAGTCCACAACTCTATACGCGAGGCGGGCCAAGCGCTACCTCAGGTATGTACTGTGAGAACAGAGGTAGAGGCTGGTATCATCCACAGCTTCCCTGTCTCGGCACTCTGGCTTCAGCACACTAGTGTTTTCGTTGCTTTAGTGCCTGGAGGCTTTGTTGGGCGTCTACTAACAGGGTCAAGTTTAAACCTGCGTGTAAATAGAAGGGGGAGGCGGACGCCAGTGCGCTGGCTTTCACCAGCAACCCACTTGGTTAACTCCGGGACCCTGGTCAGGCCAGTGGTCCCAGGAACAGGTATAAGTCAATGAGTCCAGTGAAACTAAAAATGGAGATTGAAAGATCTCCTGTTATCCGGCACTTATTAAATGTAGGGGTGATCTCATAGATGCTAGTTTTGGGTCTCATCGCTGTGTCCCAGGACAGTGAAATAGGTCAATGTCGCAGTGAAACAATAATGGTGGATTGAAAGACTCCTTATTTTCCGGCACTTTTAAAATGTGTTGGGTCGCATGCAGGTTGTGGGGCTCATGCAGTGTGCCCAGACATGTAGTGAGTCAATGTCCGAGTTCAACTAAAAGGGTGTAGAAAGACACCAATTCCCGCACTATTAAATGTGGGGGTTATTTCGAGGTTTGGTGTGGGCTCACTAGTGGCCCTAGGACGAGAGAATAGTCCAATTCCCAGTTCGAGACTAAAAGATGGGTGGTTTTGAAAGACACCTTTTTTTTCGAGCACTGTGTTTTAAATGATGTGTTGGGTGGGAAAGTGCTCGCAGTTTTGGGGCTCGGATGCTTGTGCCCAAGGACGAGGGTTATAGTCCAATGTCCATGTTTTCCAACTAAAATGGGTGTCGAAGTAATCCTTTTTCCGTGGCAACTTTTTAAATGTTGTAGGGTCATGCAGGTTTGGGCTCATGCTGTGGTCCCAGGACAGGTATTATATTTCAATGTCCATGTGAAACTCAAATGGTGCGTTGCAATACTCCTTTTTTTCCGGGCACTTTTTAAATTGTGGGGGTCATAGTCAGGTAGTTGGGTGCTCATGCTGTGGACCGCATGATGACCATGTATAGTCAATGTCTCCCAAGTGGAAATCTACAAATGGTGGTTTGAAAGAACTCCTTTTTCCTGGCACTTTGAATAGGTTTTTTAAATGATGTGGGGGTCAATGCAGGTTTGGGGCTCATACTGGTGCCCATGCAGGTATAGGTCAGAATGTGTTCCAGTATTTCAACTAAAATGAGTGGTTGAAAGACTCCTTTTTTTCCCCGGCACTTTTAAATGTGTGTTGTGTCATGAGCAGTTATGGGGCTACATGCTGCGGTTCTAGGACAGGGAGAATTTCCAATAGTGTCCTAGTACAAGTAACATGATGTTTCAAACAGTCATCACGCACTTTTCTGGCACTTTGTTAATTTGGTGTGGATGCATTTCAGGTTAAGTGGTCAGGCTGTGGATACAAGACAGGTATAGTAAATTTGGTCTGTGACTTTTTTCACACACGAGATTGGTTGGTGACTTTTATAACCTAAGTGTGTTGTCCTAAGATTACACTTAACCATTTGACTGTTGTGGATGTTAATTTCAGCTTCTCCAACCACTTGTTGATCTGGGGGTAATAAATGTGAAGTGTGTTATTAGGATTGCGCCAGGCCATAGACTTAGATGAGGTCAATTCTGCGCATAACGATGCCTCACATATCCGAAAAAAACCTTATCGATAGCGTGCCGACTTATCGAGCAATCGGATCACTCTCGATAGCCAAACGAGCAACGATCGCTCAACACTATTTACCATCCATCCCTTCACACACTTTTTCTCTCTGTACAAAACTCTTCCACACACCGTATCCGCCTCTTATCAAGACTATTACCCAGGATCCTACCCCGACTTGAAGCCTGTCGAACAGCCCAGACTAGCACCTGGGATAGACCACAGAGTGTCCAGCCCACAATCGTGTCTATCCCCAAATTGTGCAAATAGCTGGTTACCATTTACTTATGAAACTAGTTTTTTGCAATTTTGAATGTTATCCTGATAGAGATAGATACCTACTGTTCTATCTCCAATTTAGTACCTTAATGAGATCTGCTGCATTCCAAAACCTTTTATCCCGAGAGATAGTATATACAATGTTCTAAGTCAATAAAACGTAACACGTTACTCTCCTTCTTCGTTTCCCACCAAGGTGGACATATGACTCACAATGCATTAAATATCTGCATATTTTCTTACAACATTGTAATAAACCTAAATAAATGAGAACATGGAAATTAAATTATTGTGTTATATGAGGTAAAATTGTCTAAAAGACTTCCCCTTTTTCTAATGGCTGGCAAAACAATTCAGGATTTATGTCTAGCAGGTCACTCCTGGCAATATTTTGACACATGAAGAATATGATTGCAACAATGTAATATATATGTGTGCAACAAGCAAAGCATAGGATGTGCTCTTGCTTAATGGCTCTATATTCTGGCTAATAGAGAGAAGAGAGTAGAGAAGTTCAGATGAGAGGGGACTCTTCAACTACCGCGAGCGTCATGTATGACCCTTATAGTGCCAAGATACAATTATATTATATTTCATATATTGTTAATAGGTTGGTTGTGTATTCCAGATTTATGCACCTGGAATACTCTGTTCAGTGTATGGAACATCACTATTCACCCCAACTGTCCTATTTATTGCAGTATTGGTCCACAGATCATCCATCAATGACGGAAGATCTTATGTAATTATATAAATTCGCCGCGAAAGTTGGGAAATTTCAGAGATTCCGTTCTATAGGGGAGAGTGGGGGTGTGAGGAGAGGATTAAAACATTTTTGCGAACTGGGATTCAAATGTTGGGAGGTGTGCACCAAATCAATACTGTATACTGCTTTATGGGTACGAGCAGGAATTGCTTGCAGTGCAAACAGAGACCCATTGGGTCTCCATTGAGGAAAACACAAAGTTTGTGAGTCAAATTACCCGCAAATCGCACCAGTGGACCTTATTCATCATAAATTTTGGGATAATGTTAAAATATTGGAGTTATATCTTAGTGGCCTGTTTTGTCTTTCCAGTTTTTGTTATTCATTTTAATCACAAAATTGAGGCATAGTAAAGGTAAAACTATGTTGTTTATAAAAACGTAAACCATAAAAGCTCAGCCGCCAAAGCACAGAATCCGACGAGGCTAGTTCGGCTATAAATAGAAAATCCATCTGTTATGATTCTGGTTGTGTTTCCCCTCCACTAATGATAATTACAACATATGCACTTTGACTAAGCCACGTAATGAAACCACAAAAGCATTCAGTGGGAAGCCTCCTAAATTATTCATAATGCACAGGAATATGTAATGCTTGGATGGCAAAAGAAATACATTATTCAACACTAAGGCTAAAACATGCCGCAACAGATGGAAAAGTGAAAGAAATGGTTGATAAAGAATAAGTATTAGAGTATTTTTGAATTGCTCATATAACATCATGCACACATAACAACGTAGTTGTGTTGATTGATTGTAGCTAATTCTGTTTTTTTTAAATACATGGAGCATCAACACTCATTGTCAAGAATTGTGTTTCATGATTAAGAACTTTCACATAGCAACACTATATGTAAAACATGAAATATTCTACAAGTAGATTTTAGTAATGGAGAAAAAAAAATGAAACATGATTTACAAAAAAAAAACTTTGTCCACAAGTTTAAGAAACTGGAGAATCTGCACTTAAAGTAACAAGGTCCAAACATTTCACTTAAAAAAATGTAACAATTACATTAAAAGGGTTGTTTCATCTGAAAGTTTCATAGGGTGCATGAATGAAATAATGCTACTTTGCTCTGTCACTTCCTGGTCAAAGCTGTCTGGAGTAATTAACAGTATAGAGCTCTTTGTTTTTAGGACCCTCCAGCTAATTAGATAATATCTCAAAGCTGTCAGGACAGGTAAGCTTCTGAGGTAACGGTAAACACAGTATTTACGTGTGCATGTTTGTACTGACAAGATGCAATGACAAACAAGCTCTCACTTCCTAGTTATAGAACTTCAGGTGACCTCTTTTGATAGCCCTCTACTCCCTGCTGATCAGATAAACAAACACAAGAGGTAAAAGGGTTTCACATGTCGGCATAGGTTCATCGTTGGGATGAACCAGAAACCCCTTTAGAACGTGATAAACCCTTTAACCCCTTCCCGACATTATACGTATACATAAGCCCCGGCGGGAAGTGACTTCCCGCAAATGGACATATGCATACGTCCTGGCGATCGTGCGGGCTTGCGGGCGAGCTGCGCACAATTGCGACATGGAACCAGTGGTAAATTATCGCTGGCTTCATGCCGCATCGCCCCCGGCCATAGTGAGCTCCGTCCGCGGGTGATTAACGTTTCATTATCGCGGCATCGTGGTCGCAATAATGAAGCTGCAGGCTGGAGGAGTGAGCTCCTGCTGCCTGCGATCCGGCGCAGTAACGGCGTTCCGCGCCACTACTGGTCTCCTTACCAGACTCCCCGGATGCCCACAGTGCATCTTACCATGGCGACCGGTACACAGCAGCAACGCTGTGTACAGCTCTACCATGGAAACAGCAATCTGACGATTGCTGTTACAGATCCCCACTGGGGAAAAGTGAAAAAATGTTAAAAAGTAAAACAAAAGTTAAAAAAGTAAAACACAAAAAATAAAATAAACACGTACACCGCCCTTTTCCCCTTTACAAACGGCAATCGCCCCAAAAAAGATCAAAAATAAATAAAGTACCCATATTTGGTATCGCTGCGTGCTTAACGACCCACCCTATAATTCTGTCATATTAGTTAACCTGTACAGTGAACGCCGTAAAAAACAAAAGCAAAAAACAGTCACAAAATTGTGATTTTTGTTCATCCTGCAGCACATAAAATGGAATAAAAAGCGATAAAAAAAATCATATAAAAGCCAAAGTTGTACCAATTAAAATGTCAGTTCATCCCACAAAAAAAACCATCCCTACACGTTTCTGTGTACGGAAAAATAAAAAAGTTATGGCTCTCAAGAGAAAGAGATGCAAAAATATTGTTTTACACAATGAAACTCTTCAAAATAAAAAAAATATATATAAATTGGGTATCGCCATAATTGTAACGAACAAGAGAGTAAAGCTAACTGGTCATGGATACTGCACGGTTAGCGCTGTTAAAAATAAAAATAAAAAACACTATTAGGATTGCATTATTTTCTTCACCGTGCCTTCAAAAAACGGATTTAAAACTGATCAAAAAGTCTTGCTCCCCCAAAAATGATACCAATAAAGATTTCAACTCAATCCCGCAAAAAAAACAAGCCCACACATAGCTCTGTGCACAGAAAAATTAAAAAGTTATGGCTTTTGGACTATGGCGATGTAAAAATGTTTTTTTCCGTTTCAAATAAAAGTGTATTTATTGTGTAAAAGCAGTAAAACATAACAAAATATACAAATTGTATCAACCTGCTGAGTAATACTAGCATGTCATTTATACTGCATGGTGATCGCTGTAAAAAAATAAAAATAAAAAAACACTACCAGGAATGCGTATTTTGCTCAAAATGCCTCACAAAAATCTTAATAAAAAGTCGATAAAAGCGTCATATACACCCCATAATGGTACTAATAAAAACGTCAACTCATCCCGCAAAAAAAAGCCCATAATCAGCTCCGTATACAGAAAACTGAAAAAGTTATGGCTGTCAGAATAGGACAACATAAAAACGCAATTTTTTATAGACCTATTTCTATTGTGTAAAAGTAATAAAACAATAAAAACTATATAAAATGTATATCATTGCAATTGTACCAACTCGCATAGTAAAGTTATCACGTCATTTACACTGCACGGCGAACGCTGTAAAATTGAAGCCCAAAAAGCAATGGCAGAATTGCATTTCCTCTCCCCCATTTTCATGGCCCAATGCAAAAAAGAAAAACTATGGAACACCTGTGCGACCAAAATGCACAATACATCCCTAGATGAGATCCATGAGGGATGCTGAATCCAAAATGGGGCAACTGGAAGGTTTCACCTGTTCTGGTACTTTGGGGGCTTTGCAAATGCGACATGGAACCCCCAAAATCTGTGTTCCAAAAGCCAAATAACACTCCCTCCCGTATACGCCGTTCCATGCGCCCAAACAGCAGTTTACACCCACATGTAGGGTATTGCCGAACTTGGGAGAAATTTCGTAACAAAATTTTGGGTGCTTTTTTACCAGGATTCCTTGTAAAAAGTAAACATTTTCAGCTAAAATTGCAGATTATTGGAAAAAAAATGTTTTTTTAATTTTCACAGCCTAACGCTAAAAAATGTTGTGACACAACTGTGGGGTCAATATACTCACTGCACCCCTGGATATATCCGTAAGTGGTCCAGTTCCCAATCTGGGGTCTTTTTAGGGATGTTTATTATGTTTTAGCAACTTAGGGTGTCCGCAAATCAGTAATGGCGCCTAAAGCAAATTGTAATGAAAATGAGACTCTAGAGTCCGGTAAGTGCTCCTCCTATTCTGGGGCTTGTGATTGAGCCAAATAGCGCACTAGGGCCACATATCAGATAGCTCTGAAAACGGCAGAATACGGGAAATCAATATGAAGTTGCATTTCCCTGATCAGAATAGAGGATAAAAATTGAAAATCTGCAAAAAAAGGGAAATTTTGAAATTTCACTTCCACTTTGCTTTAATTCCTGTGAAACACCTAATGGTTTAATAAACTTCCTAAATGCTGTTTTGAATACTTTAAGGGGTGTAGTTTCTTAGATGGAGTGATTTATGGGGGTACGTAACATACAGGCCAATCAAAGTCACGTTAGAACTGGACTGGTCCCTAAGAAATGTATATTGAAAATTTTCTTGAAAATTTGAAATTACTACTAAATTTCTAATCCCCTAATGTCATTAAAAAAAAAGACATTTAAAAATTTATGCCAACCTACAGCAGACATATGGTAGATGCTAGTTATAAACTATTTAGAGTGGAATAACTGTCTTACATGCAGAAATTTTTGAAGTTTGAAATTGGTACATTTTTAAAATTTTTCACGAAACTTTGATATTTTTCACAAATAAACAATCATTTTTTGGACCAAAATTTCTTACTTTCTTAAGCACATGGGGTCAAAAAGAAAACAGTCTCTGAAACACATGGATAGGTTAAAGTGTCAAAAAGTTATTTTCACATAAAGTGACATGCCAAAATGGGGCTCTGTCAGAGAGGCCAAAACTGGCTCTGGCAGTAAGGGGTTAAATTAGTAACTAAGGCTGCACATAGCGACACTTGCTTGTTTGTATAGTTTATTATGGGAAACACAAGGACATATGGAATTCTCTTCAAAATAAATCATCTACATCAGGGGGGCACAACATTTTCTGGTCCAAGGGCCATATTGTCATATTTTTCCCCTCCTAGGGCCCGCAGTAAATATTAGACCTTTATGACACTTCAATTGTAAACACCCAAAATGGTTGAGAGGTCTTGGTTCCACTTTAACCTTACGCCTTTCGGCAACTAAGTTCCCATTTTTCCCCACAGCTAACAAATTATATTACGACTTAACTTTTATTCTATGATGAATTGATTAACATCACAAATGCTGTGCCCTATTGATATATTAAATTGTATTATGCCTCCTAGGTAACTGGAGATCTTTGACATATATTACAGTAGACCACTGCAGATTACACTGAATGATTTTAGCACAGCTCCTAAGGGGGGCACTCTGGGGTTTTATTAGCAAATGGTTGCGCTAAAATCAGTCAGTCTAATCTGCAGTGGACTACTGTAATACATATCAATGATCTACAGGGACTTAGGAGGTATAGTACAATATATTATATCACTAAGGCACAGCATTTGTGATTCCAATCACTTGGACATAGAATATAAATTAAGTCTTAATATAGTTTGCTCGCTATGTGGAAAAAAAGGAATGTAGTTGCCAAAAAGAAAAAAGGTTTTGTTGTGCATATATTGTTCCTACCACCTGCTAGGATCAGTGTATACAGTTATATGAAAACGTTTGGGCACCCCTATTAATCATAATCATTTTTAGTTCTAAATCTTTGGGTGTTTGCAACAGCCATTTCAATTTATATTACAAAATTACTGATGGACACAGTAATATTTCCGGATTGAAATGAGGTTTATTGTACTAACACAAAAAAGTGCAATATTTAGTTATTTGATATATCTAATTGAAATGGCTGTTGCAAACACCCAAATATTTAGAACTAAAAATGATTTAGATTAATAGGGGTGCCCAAACTTTTTCATATGACTCTATATTAGTTAGTTCCACTTTAGGGACTACTCAGTACTCTAGAAGGAGAATATGAGGTGCCTATTTTCATTGGAGTTTTGGGGGGTTACAGAAGTGGATGTTTAACAATTACAGTGGGGAAAATAAATATTTGATACACTGGTGATTTTACAAGCTTTCCCACCTACAAAGAATGGAGAGGACTGTAATTTTTGTCAGAGGTACACTCTGAGAGACAAAATCCCCCAAAAAATCTAAAAAATGACATTGAAGGATTTTTAAATAATTAATTTGTCATCCTAATTGACCTAAAACGGGTAAGGTTTATTCTGATTTCATTTTCAGATAGTGAGAAAAACATGCATGTGTGTCTTTTTATAGTGTATGTAAACTTCTGGTTTCCACTGTACCTACCTACAGAAGAGCTATACCTACCTACAGGAGGGCTATACCTAACTACAGGGGGGCTATACCTACCTATAGACGTCTATATCTACCAGCAAGGAAAGCTTTTACCACACTTTTTGCTTTTAATTTATGTTTCCTATTTTCCTCCTCTAGGAAACCTAGGTGTGTATTATAGTCCAAAAAATATGACAGTTTTCCTAATTTCTTAACGAGGGCATATTATGTACAGGCTTGAACTGTTGCAGAATATAAAAAGGACCTTTACTCACCTGAAAAGCTGAGTCCAGAGCTGTAACACTGTTCTCCTGTGTTTCCTTTAATCCTGCAACAGTGACATCACTTACATCATGCACGTGGCACTGAAGCCAAAAGCTGGCTCTAGTGGTCACATCCAATATATTCAAGCACAGACACCGGAGGCCAGTGAAGGAATGCAGTGTCATATAACTTATGTACATGATGTCATCACTGCAAGTCCAGGAAGGAGCTCTGGAGTGACAGTGGCACTGCATGAACAGTGCATTTACAGATCAGTAAAGTTAATATTTCTATTCTGTAATGGTCCCAGTCTGTATAGAGTTGTGTTACAATTCTAGAAAAACCTTATAATCAATAAACTGATGTTTTATACCAGAGCTGTCAAACTTATTTGCATGGTGGGCCATATCAGCATTATGATTGCCTGAAAAGGGTGTTGGAAGGCCTTGAGTTTTGGCTTGGGTTCCTGGGTATGTCTATCAGAGTGGTGTCACCCCCCATGAGTTGCTGAACAGAGCCTTGTGTCCAGCTGTTAAAACCCCTCCATTACCAATGTCCCTCTAACATGCTCAACTAGAATTAATAGAGCTAAAATGTGAGTCACTGCTGTAGAACCACCCACAGCTTTTAAGTGGGTTTTTTTCTGGTATCTTCTGATCTCTTACCTGAATTTATGCACCCACAATCCTCTCTTCCTTCCTTCTTTGACAAGACACTTCATGTGCTTCACTTATTTGCTTCACTAGCCGAAATTAAATTACAATATCACTCGACATAAACCTGGGTCAGTTAAGTAGAGTCCTTTAAAGTTTAGAAAGCCTTTGGTTAGACAGACTGATTTTAATACTTATTTTACACCAGTGCTCTCTGTTATTAGAACTGAACAAATGAGTGAAAATTTATGCTCTTGGCATATTGCTAATGGGCAAAATTTGTGTTCTAAAGCCTTGTTTTCCCTATGTGGGACAGTGAAATCTAATAATACAGTCTGTAAATCACAAAAAGAACAATTTTCACTGATAAAGTCATGTCTATTTGCTAAAGTACTGCACACTGGAAAAATGTATGGACACGAACACCCAGGAGGATGGTTATTTAGGAATGTAGTTGCACTTCAAAATGATTGTCCTTTTATAAAATAATGAGAAACTCATTTGTACAAATTTCCTTTATTTATGCAAATATCACCTTAAAAAATGTATAAGAAAAGATGATTTTCAAAATGAATCTTAGCAACATTGGTCTTAACCAGTGCAGCTTTTACAGCGCTGTAGCCCATTCTCATTGCACGCAGTGCACTTTAACGCCTTAAAAGAGTCCGTGAAGCAGTTTCGGAACACTGACATCTTGCTTCCATGGCACACTAGACAAGGAAGGAAGCCAAATCCCCCACAAGAGGCACATGCGTGAGGGTGCTGCACTCTCTGCAGAAAAATGAAAAAGAAACATTACTATACATTGTCACTGTTGGGGTGCAGTAGGGTATCTATCATAAACACACTTTATTTGAAATATAGAAGGGGTACATCCTAGACTGCTAAAGAACAGCATAAAATATACTTTGATAATGTCAAAAAGAATCTATAGTTGTAGCTAAACATACATTGTGTTCTACTAAATCTTAGGTTAAGTTCACACAGCGTCTTTGAGTCGTATAGCGGCGCATTCTGTGTGCTACGCTATACAGCTGTTGTTTTTGAAGCACGTACTTCTGACCGACAGCCCCCATCCACTTCCTTTTTCTCACCGGGAAGAAGTTACATGTCACTTCTTTCTCCCAGCGCACAGTACACGTTGGGGAAAATGGCAGGTAATCATAGCTCTCAATGAGAGCTATGAATTACCGTAGTTGCGGGCCGTAGTTCAGATGTATTGCAGCGCAATCACGTCCCAAGATACATCACGCAAAGATGCCATGTGAGCATACCCTTATGTTCAATAACTGTTTCTGTTCAGTTGATGTATTTTTTGTAATATGTATTATGTCATCACAGAGAACCATGCAACAAAGCCATCAACATCCTTAAAGAGGCCTTATCGGGTTTCTCCTACTAGAACCGCTATTTAAACAATATTATTAAAGGGAACCTGTCACATTTTATGCCCCCATTGCTGAGGACCGCACAAGCTAGAGACAGACCTGCTGTTTCCAGCACTGTGTCCCGTATTCTGTAAGATGCTGTAGTTTTAGAGCATTTACCCCTCAAATCTAATTCATGAGCAGTTGTTAGCCCTGCCCACCAAAGGCTAACCACGCCCACCTGACAGTTATTCACATGGTTCTACCTATTCAAAGTAACAGGTTAATCAGTTGTGAGGTAGGCGGGGCATGAAAAAAACAGACTTTTTGTATGACTCTTTCCTGGCTGAAAACTGCAGATTTGAGCATTAAATACTCTAAAACTACAGCATCTTACAGAATAAGGGACACAGCACTGGAAACAGCAGGTCTGTCACTAGCTTGTTCTGTCCCCAGTAAGAGAGGCATAAACTATGTGACAGGTTCTCTTTAAATGGAGTCTATATTGACTATTTCAAAACTTTATTTGCCAAAAAATAGGTTGATCATTAATTATATTTTTTCTCTTTCTTAAGATAAGCCCTTTTGGTACCTGGAAAGGTCTCACTCTCTCACATTGGTTACTGGAAGTTCAACATGGCACCTCATGGCAAAAAATGCCTGAGGATCTTAAAAAAAGAATTGTTGCTCTACATAAAGATATCCTAGGCTATGAGAAGATTTCAAACACCCTAAAACTGAGCTGCAGCATGGTGGTCAAGACCATACAGTGGTTTAACAAGACAGGTTCCACTCAGGACAGGCCTCGCCATGGTCGACCAAAGAAGTTGAGTGCAAGTGCTCAGCGTGATAACCAGAGATTGTATTTTCAAAATAAATGTATGGGTGCTGCCAGCATTGCTGTAGAGGTTAAAAAGGTGGGGGTCAGCCTGTTAGTGCTCAGACCATACACTGCATCAAATTGGTCTACATGGCTGTCGTCCCAGAAGGAAGACTCTTCTATAGATTATGCACAAGAAAGGCTAAAGACAAGCAGGCTAAGGACATGGATTACTGGAACCATGTACTGATGAGACCAGGATATAATTATTCGGTTCAGATAGTGTCAAGTGTGGTGCGGCAACCAGGTGAGGTGTAAAAAGACGTGTGTCTTGCCTACAGTCAAGCAGGGTGGTGGGAGTGTCATGATTTGGTGCTGCGTAAGTGCTGCCGATTATGGGGAGCTACAGTTCATTGAGGGAATCATGAATGCCAACATGTACTATGACATACTGAAGCAGAGTATGATCCCCTCCCTTCAGAAATGCGGCTGCAGGGTAGTATTTCAACATGATAAAGAACCCAAACACACCTCCAAGACGACCACTACCTTGCTTAAGAAAATAAGGGTAAAGGTGCTGAATTGGCCAAACGTGTCTTCAGAGCTAAACCCAATTGAGCATATGTGGGGCATCCTCAAATAGAAAGTGGAGGAGCACAAGGTGTCTTACATCCACTAGCTCCTTGATGTAATCATGGAAGATTGGAAGAGGATTCAAGGTGCTGCAACCTGTGAAGCTTTAGTGAACTGCATTATCAAAAGTGTTTAGGGAGTGCTGGAAAATAAGGGCACAATTTGTCCATTTTCACTTAGGTGTGTACTCACTTTTGTTGCCAGCAGTTTAGATATCGATAGCTGTGTGTTGAGTTATTTTGAGAGCACAACAAATTTACATTGTTATGCAAGTTGTACTGTACACTGACTACTTTACATTGAATCAAATTGTCATATCTTTAGTGTTGTCCCATGAAAAGATATAATACAATACTTCCAAAAATGTGAGGGTGTACTCACTTTGTACACACTGATGTACATATGAAAAAGGGGTTTAAATAGATAATGCAAGATAAAAACACCTAAAACAAACATCAACTTAATAAGCAACAAACTGGTAACAAAGGAGAGAGGATACTGCCCATAAGTGCTTACAGTCTAAATGGAAAGGGGGCTTGACACAGCAGATGGGAAAGAAGCTGGCTATAAGGTAATGAAGTGGCAGCAGGGTTATTGTAGGTTGTAGGCTTTTCTGCAGAGATGGGTTCTCAGATTGTGGGTGAAAGTTTTAAAAGCTTGGTAAAGTCTGATGTGTTAGGATCGTGAGCTTCAAAATGAGGGAGAAAAATCTTGGTTCTGTGGAAAGTAGACAAGAGGAGAGCAAAGACGTCCTGTGAGGATCAGATATTATGTGAGGGGAGCTATCAGTAGATTAGCTGAGAGATATATGGAGAGGTCATGTTGTGAAAGCCTTGTATGTCATAGTTAACAGTTTAAATTTAATTTGCTTGGTAATGAGTAGGAGACCAGGAACAATGAGGAGAGAGTTGGACTGAGTAGGCAGCAAAAATTAGGTTGGAGAAGGATGTTGCAGTAGGTCAGGTGGGAGATGATGAGGTCATTCACAATTATTTTTGTTGGGCCATTGGTATACCACTATGTGTTGTAGGAATTCACAAGGAGATATCAGTAGATAAGTGTCATTGAGTTTCCTGGTCCCGGTGAAATGAAAAATCCTTTATCACTGGTGCCAATAGACGGCAATAGGCCACTGATACTTATTGTATTTGTAGTATGGCTGCAATGCAGCTAAATCCAGGTCTGTTTTTCCTGGAGCAGTCAAAGAGCTGGGTTGGAATACTGCTCCCATATTCCTGGTCCAGGCCAGAGTTTGTGTGACCTATATACACCTGGAGAGTCAGGTGAACTAGTATGGTTCGGAGCCTCAGTCTGTAGTGGACTGTTGGGCTGAGTTATGAAAGCTGAACTTTGCTTTTCCAGAGCCTGAAAGGTTGACGTCACCACCGGGTACAGCTTACACCAGATCGCCAACCAGGTAAGATTGTCACACGTAGGCAACAGGATTGTGCCTTACCAGAGACATTCAAGTACCACTGGAGACTTGATGTTTATGTTTTGAATGTGGGCTGAAGCAAGCCGTTGTGTCTGCCACTGTGTCTACCCCCTTGGTTCACGAGGAATTCAGGGCCTTGCTAGAGGCCGGTGACTGCATCTGTACTAAAAAAAAAATGTGGCCCTGTGAAGGCCCTTGTGCTGTGTAGGGGCTCCTGTGAAGGACCCTGAGCTGCGTGGGGGCCCACTACCTACCTACCTGGCTACCTACCTACGGGGGGCCCACTGCCTAGCTACCTGGCTACCTACCTACAGGGGGCCCACTACCTATCTACCTGGCTCTACAGGGGGCCCACCATCTACCTACCCTGGGACGACCCACTATCCACCTACCGGTGGCGCACTAGTTCCCAGTACTTTATGTAGGGGCCACTGTGAAGGCCCCCGTGCTGTGTGGGGGCCCACTACTACCTACCTACAAGGGGACCACTACCTACATAGCTACCTACTCATGGGGGGCCCACTGCCTATCTACCTGGCTACCTACCTACAGGTGGCAAACTACCTACCTATGCGGGGGGCACTATCTTCCTACCTACGGTGGGCACACTATCTACCTACCTACCTATGGGAGGCCTTATATAACTAACTACTTATGGAGGGCTATAAACCTAACTCCCAGGGCACCAAGATGGTAATTGTTTCTATGGGTGGGGAGTTTGTACATGTGTTGGGGGGCACAGCAAGGAAGAGGTTATAAAAGTGAGGAGTCTCAAGTGTTTGTGTTTAAATTCTGCAGGGATGAGTCATGGCCGGGAGAAGTCGTCATGGTGGTCTGGACCAGATGGGGACAAAAAGGGAAAGTGAACGACTAGACAAGACGTCACCTGTGAGTCACTAGATGTAATTACACTTTGTGCACTTGTATCTACGACTTTATGGTCACTGTACGATGGTAAAATTGGTCTTGGTATAATGGTTTATATTCAGTAACAGTATGGTGGTATTATTCAGTATCTTTATGGTGGAGATATGTGGTGATGATGTGACCGTATTACTTAGTCTTTGTATATTGTTGTTATTTGGTTATATTGGTCTTAATATGTTTGTTTGGTCATTATATTGGTATTAGTCACCATATTGTAGTGATATGTGAGGTATTACATGGTCTTTGTATATTGTTATTAGGTTATACTGGTCTTAGTGTAGTAGTTTGGTCAGTAACATTATAGTGTTATTAGTCACCATATGGTAGTAATATGTTGGGGTAATATTTGGTCCTTGTATATTGTTGTTATTGATATTATTGGTCTTGGGCATACTTGTTTGGTCAGTAACATTATAGTGGTGAGACGCTGTGATCATGTGGTGGTATTTGCTGGCCCTTGTATACGTACTGACCCACACAATATAGATAAACTGTAAGTTGTAAAATCCAACAAGAACTAAATCCAAAAACAATGGCACAATTGCATTTTTTTTCTGGGGTTGGATGGTGGGGTTTTCCGGGCAGCATTGGTGGAGGCGGAGTGACGGGGTTGGTGGGGGGTGGTTGTTGTGGGGTCAGGTGTGACAAGGGGGGCCCAGATGTTTCAACTGTATGGGGCCCTGATATTTCTGATGGTGGCCCTGGGCTTGCAAGGGGACCCTGCAATTTTGCAGAGAACTATGGACCTGGATCATAGTGATCTTCAGCCGTGATTGGGAGAGCCACCTTTGTAAAATGCAAGCATTTTTGGGGGCGCTACGAAAGGCTGCTTTCACTGTAAATCCGAGTAAGTGTGCCATTAGGATGAAAGAGGCCAGGTATTTGTGATATATCATGGGCAGAGGGGAGATAAAACGCCAGGTAAATAAAATAGAAGCCATCCAAGACTGACAATGCCCACTTATCAAAAAACAGGTGAGAGGATTTCTGGGAATTGTGGGGTAGTATCATCAGTTTATTCTCAAATTTCACAGAAATAGTAGTACCCCTGACCAACCTAGCAAAGGGAGTGAAGTCTGTCATGATAAAATGGTCCACAGAAGTGGAAGAGGCTTTTCAAAAGCTTAAGATAGCTTTGTGTAGACAGCTAGTGTTGGTAGCCCCTGACTTCACCAGGGAGTTTGTGATTTAGACAGATGCATCAGAGATAGGTTTAGGAGTGATAATATCCCAGGTCATAAATGGAGAGGAACATCCTGTAAGCTACCTAAGCAGAAAACTAACCCCAGCGAATGAAACTATTCAATCATAGTGTTCTGCATACATGGTTGTACTCCCTCGTGGAAATCCATGGCCCCGGGCTAGGAAACAAAAAGGATCAGACCTTGTTGGATTACGACCTCAGGATTGGTGGAGAAGGGGGCTGCATTGGTAACAGAGTCCCATCAGGTTAATGCGGTGAGCGAAGGTGCAAAAGAGTGTTAGCGCAGGAAATGCAATGCAAAGGCCATGGCTGGCTGTCTAGTAGTTCAGGCGAAGCAGGAAAGGCAAGATTCCTGCAGCAGTACTAAGCTGGTGGAACAACAGGCTGAGGGTTTTTATATAGGGAACAGGTAACAGGTTAATACAGGATGGAACCAGTTGGAGACACAATCCACATCTTTAACTGAGGGCAAATTTACCGGGCAAACCAGATCAGTAAGTTGCTACAAGCATAGTACAGGTTTCCTGAAACATTGGGAAAGAAATTGGTTGCTATTATTTTGGGGCACTTGATTTGCTTGATATAAACTGCCTTGGTTGAATTTATTTAGTATCGCAATTTCCCCTTTGAAATTTAGGCTACTAGTAAAAGCAAAAAGGATAACAATGCACACATCACTCGTTGGTTCTTGACACTACAGGACTTTTTGGTGGCACACACCGGGAAACTGCAAGTAAACATACAGATGCCTCATTTCATAAGGTTCAATGCGGGCTGACTTGAAGTATGTCCTAACCCTGCATGTTAGGAACAGTAAAACAATGCAATAAGGCCATGTGACACTTTGCTGTTTTTAGTAGTATAGAATCAATGACATAAAATTCTAAGATTTTTGTTTGCACACAAGAGTTGTTGGACTTTTATGCTTTTCGGTCACGGTTTGTGTGACCTTATAAACTGGAGAATGTCAGTAGCGGATCCGGTTAGAGACTCTGACCCTGTTTGGACTAGTTGGGATGCGTTTGTGAGAGGTGATATGGATGCTTGCTCAGAGCCTGGATTTGCACTACAACAATATAAAAAAAAAAAAAATTTTCCTGGGTAATCAGCTTACCACAGTTTTAGCCCACCACTAAATTTGCAACATTAGGTTCAGGATTGCCACAGAAAAATTCAGAACAATAAACTAATTTTATATTTTTATTTGGACTAACAATGTTTGAAACTTACCTTTGTTTTTTTTTTATTTATATAAAACTGCTTGCAAAAGTGTTAATGTATATAGATATGATAAATCAGCAATATTACACCTTATGTGTATAATTTTATACTTATAATAATATTTAAACAACAGTGTAATAACCGAGCACATACATATTATTTGTCTTATTTAATTGTATAACTACAGGTTAGATTTGTGGTCAAACGACCCAAAACCACCCAAATTATGTGACGCATTTGATCCGCTTCAATTCTCATAAAGCAGTCCTGATTTCTCTGGGATTTCTTGCTAAAGTATTTTTGCCCCATGTAAATTTAGGAAACATGAAAAAAAAAGCATGAAAACTCTTGTTACATGGTTTGATCATTGTTCTGTTTTAATTATAGTATAAAAATCTAAAATGTCAAAATAACATCAGTAAAATTTACAAGTTATTGCCCCATTTGTCTGTATGTTTATATACATTATAATGTTGGTGCTTAGTACAATAATGTATTATTTCTAATGATTAACTCCTTAACGACTGCTCACCATCTTTTGGCATCTGGCATTTCAGGTCGTTCGTCCGCAGCAATGTCTTTTGATGTTGCTGCAAACATCGGGGTTTGCTGTACCTCCGCTTCCCAGCGCTTAACCTTTTAATTGCCGCGGTTCGTCACTGCAACATAATCAAAGGACTTTCCCCTGCTCTGTTGGTTGATCGGGACTCCCGGAGACCCAACAGATCCCGGGGAATGACTGCATAGTCAGCCCTGGGGACCTAGAGTAGCCCCAGGGCTGACTGTGTAAGCAGCCACCGATCAGGGCAGACTGTGTACTGTCCTGATTGCTGGCTGTGTCAAACGGACACAGATTATAATGTATTAGCATATATGAATATGCTAATACATTACTAAGTATAAAAAAAAAGTAAAACAGTTATCCCTCCATGGGATTTTAAAAAAAGTCAAAAACATAAAAAGTGTAGAAAAAAAAATAAATAATAATAATGAAATAAAAATAAATATTTAATAAAAAATAATTGTGCATACGTTACACACAAAAAAAACACACACATATCTGGTATCCACACGACCATAATAATCTGTAGAATTAATCTAACAAGTTATTAAGTGTGAAATGTGAATGGTGTAAAAAAAAATAAAAAACAAATGTGAAAAAAAATTCTGCAATTATTTATAAGTAAACAAACTATTCCCCCAAAAAGTACAGCTTGTCTCGAATAAAATGAGGCCTCATACAACTGCGTCATTGAAAAAATTAAAAAGTTACGACTGTTGAAACGCAAGGAGGCAAAAACTGAAAAAAAATGTGCAGGTCATTAACTACTTTTCAGGCGTTTGGCTTAAGGGGTTAAAATGATATGTAAAAAGTAATTAAAGGGGTTGTGTCAAGAAAGACATTGATCACCTATTTAAGAGACAGGTGATAAATGTCTGATTGCTGGGGTTCTCGCTGATGACCCCCACAAATCACTAAAACATGGTCACTGATACCCTGTCCTCCCTTGTGATGCTTGGGCAGCAAGGAATTGTTTGAGTGGAGCAGCGGTCAAACATGCGCAGTGCTGCCCCATTCAAAGTCTTAGGGGAGTGGCGTGGTTAGCAAATCACTGTACTTAACTATCTCCACCGCTTCCATAGACTTTAAATGGAGCAGCAGTGCGCATGTTTGCGTGCGCGGCGACGAAGGAGTGAGTGTCAGGGATCTTGTTTTAGCAATCGGTGGTGGTCCCTGCAGTGGAATCCCAAGCGATCAGACATTTATCACCTTTCCCATGGATAAGTGATAAATGTCTTTCAAGGTACAACCCCTTTAAATAAATGCAGTAATAATCAACACCTTATGGTATCTTAAATTCTCTTACGTCCTACCAGCAGCACAAATAATGGGAACTGATAGGACAGACGGAACTTTTAATAAAAACAGAAATCTCCTAATTAACTAGACACTGAACAAGATAGCTGGAAGACTAACATGCTGTGTGTTTTTTCTGTCCTGTGTGGATAGAGACAGGCGGTTTGTTTTGCAATTCGTGGATTTCTCTATGAAGTGCACTGTGTGCTGCTTAATTCCTTGTTAGAATATGTTCACACAGCATATTTTGGCACGCATTTTTGCATGTATTTTGCACCAAAATATGTGACGGAATATGACCAAAATAATGTTCAAGTACACTTCTCATAGACGACGTGTATCTCATATTTTTGCGCGCGCCTAAAAAGAATTGACATGTCAATTCTTTCAGGCGTATATCTGCCATCAAATAATTAAATATTGGAGGCAGATAATTGCCTCAGGCCATGGCACGTCATAATTGCGTTTAAATTCATACGCATGTTTCAAATGTGCATAGTTTCAACAGCGCAATGAATGCATTTTGCAGCATGTATCTATGCACGCTGCAATAGGTTGTGTAAAATACCGCTTATATTCTCAGTCCATACAGCTGCTACATGAAACTATTATCTGCTATAGCTTTCTTGCACTAATGCACATTTCCTTCCCTCTAGGTATCCAAGTTAACAACCTACAGAACCCTCCAGCGGAATTGAAGTGTACTGGTCAGTATTGTAGCTTATATAGCTCAGTTCTGACACTGGTTTCCTGTGTGGACAATATCTTGGAAATATTATTAGTATGAACAAGTCTTTCCCATGTGTTTTATGTTTGTATTTTCCATCTTAAACACTGTGTTCTTATGATGCGTCTGGTTGTATGTCTACATCTTCACTCTGACACGTGCTGGAGACGGTGTTCTTATGAGGGTGCTGTACGCATAGGTATACCTTGCTTTGCTTCAGTTCACACTGCTTAGTCTGGACATGGTACTGATCTGTCTGAGCTCACCTTGCACTTGTTTACATGTCAGCTTCCTCACTCTTAGGCTAGGTTCATACGGCTTAACTGCGGGACGTAATTATGCCCCGCAGTGTGGCCGGGGGCGGGAGCGGGGGGCCGGCACTTCGCCGGCCCATAGACAATCATTGCTAGCGGCGTGTATACGCAGCTGGTAATTCACATGTCAATTATCTCCCCCCTCGGCATATTCGCCGAGCAGGGAGAGGAGACGTAATCCATAGTTCTCTATGAGAACTGTGAATTACCGTAATGAATGGGCCGTTTTCAGCCCGTAATGTGCGCACTTCGGCGCGTAATTACGGACCGAAATACGGCCCATTTTAAGCCGTTTGAACATGGCCTTAGGGTAGGTTCACATGATTTTTGTTCGTCTCCGCCAAAAAACACATTTGTTCGCCCAATGTAATTCCACGAGTGCAAGCGCGGAATTTCAATAAGGAAATTATGTAGACTGGCCACGGGCAGATTTCTGCCTCCCTTACTTTTGTATTTTTTGGCCTAAAAATACTCAAGTATCGTCTGAACAACGACAATGCTTTTACACTGCTGTCCTTCTACATTATTTTAGGGCATAATTTGGTGCGAGATATGCCCCAAAATAAGCATAAAAAAACTCAGTGTGAACATCCCTTACATAGTCTGGGACTATGCTCTTATGAAGGTAATGTAGGTGGTAGGCTTTAGCTCCAGGTCACAATGCTTAGTCTAAACATAGTGCTGATCTCCTTTCATGAGCACAGTTTGCATCTGTTGTATGCCTTTGTCCTAAGTACTATAAAGATTTTTTACACTGTGAAATATGTATTGACTAAGATGTCTTCAGCAGGTTCTGGCAACAATGGCTCAAAAGCTAGCTAGTAACCATACACAGCTGATGTGCAGTTTGATCCATGTAGCAATGTAGGTGCAGTCTGTATCCTGTCAGGAGGTGCTTGGATAGCACTGTGGTCACCAGGGTCTTAGGTTTAGATCCTAGACTGAACCTAATGCAAATAAATTCCCTAGTTTTAAGAAACTATAGGATCCGCTATAGCTTACTCTACATGTGAGTACTATGATGTCCAGACTCCTACAGCTAGGTCTAGCGGTAGCTAGACTAGTCTATCACTAAGTGCAGGCACCTAAGTTGTTTGAAGTGTAATACCAACTACTAAACATCTATCAGTTTAACAAAAAAAGAATAAGTGCCACAAGAGCCAGACCTGTAGTGCAAGGCAAGAACCATCCATCAGGTCATTTTCATTCTCCGTGTCTCTGTTGTGGAGAAAGACGAAGCAGTGGCTACTCCCTCTGGGAGTTATTTGCCTCTGTAAAAGATGCACAAATAAGTCTGTCCAGCCACAGACCACGTTGACATGGGGGAAACTCCAGCATCCACCTCCAGGGGGTAAAAGACTGTGAAAGGGGATTAAGCCTTAAAGGGGTTTTGCCACAATCTCATTTCATACCTCCTGTATCCAGCTCTTGAGCTCTGTGGGCTCAGAAGGGGGAGTGTGTGACTTGTGTGAATTGCATATCTGTGACCCAGTAGGATGACATCACCAGGCCTTTCCTCTCTTTAGTGAAAGAAAGGTCTGCTTATGTATAGAATTGTAAGTAGATACATTGTAGCTCAGAGGTAAAACTTTTGCCTCCAGGCACAAGGGTCCTGGGTTCAAATCCCTGCAGAATCCAAACTTGTGGATTTTTTTTTCTCTTTATCAATGCACATACCTGATTGAGGTTTCTTTTTTAATTTATTTGCACTGTTTGACTAATTACTAAGGAGTACAGAGGATGGGAGTAAAATGACAGCACCTGGGTTTTGAACACTCAGTAGCTGTGAGAGGAGAGATTATGTCTGAGCATGTGCGACCAGGACTGCGGAGCTCTCAGCCCTGGTCGTATCCCCTGGAGACGAGCTGTAAACAATGGATCACTAAAGGAGCAGTTAGGACAAAAATGGTCCAGAATTTTTAATAATGATGAATGGTGAAAATGTTTATTATTTAAATTACAAACTTCCCACGTCAATTTTACTTTGTGGCAAAACCCCTTTAAATAGGCAATGATGGCTGAAAATAGGCAACTGGAAAAAGCTCCTATCCTCTCTATATTTAAGAGCTAGAGATCCCTTTGGGAGGATCGGTTTCAGAGTCCCCTCCAAAGTTAACAAGGTTATAACCAAATTGTCTGACATGCCAGGCTACCATTAAAGATAGTAGTAATCCCCAGGATCCCCTGGGAAGGCAGGTAGAGACCTCACAAGCCATTGCCTTATGGGAGGTCACTAAGGTCTTCAGAGACTGGATCAGTGAGATAGAACAGAATGATAATTAAGCCCTCCACACTCAGGTCTATTCCTCAGTGAAAAGAAGAGTCATCCTAGCCTCTTTATACCTATAAAAGGTGTCTTATCAGCTTATGGATAAAGCTACGGAGAGACAGTTATGGGAAAAGTGTGAAGGCAAATTCGACATCTAAATACTAGCTATAAACCTTCCCCTTCCAAGTTTGTCTGCTTTTTTTTGCTTAGAGTTGGACTGCCTTATAGATGACTTTGCAGACAAGAAAGAAAGATCCCTCAGGCTACTTGTAGAAACAGACCACATGCTTGTATATTGCAAAACAGACTGCATTAGAAACTCACCTGGAAGATAGTTCTATAGAAAAGAGGGGCTACAGAGTTTATTTCTCAGTCTGTCTAGTACCAAGCCCTTGGACAGTCTGTTTTTTTAACTCTGTCAAGTATAAGTATCCTTACTATGGGTTACTTTTTGCTAAGTCCCCAGTGGTTGTGCTGCTGGTACACCAAAACGGAAGCATTGATTTCTAACAAAAATCTGTTTTCCTTTAGTCCTAACAGCAGCACTAGTGGTTGTTGAGATCAGGCATTCGTTTTTAATGGCTCCTATGTAGTTACAACGTCCTTTATTTTAGAAGGCATCGCTTCTTTCAAGATTTTAAATTTTGATATATAATCAATTCACGTTGTGGTTGGGTGTAAGTTTCTGTGTAAGACTTTTAACAGTTTGTGTTGTGTAAACAGCCATTTGTTATTTTTTATTTCTCTTGTTTCGTTTTTCTTATTCCTTTTTTTATTTGGTCCCTCTAGTCTGCTCCTATGCTATTTTCTTGGTATGTTATCTTAGGATAGATAGAAATATTTACCCCAGAAAGGTTAACATTTACTTACTGTTGTATATTGTCCAACAACATCTGCTGAAAGTTTGTTCCAATCAACTGCTACACCTTCAGTAAAATAATATTTTCTGGCAATACTTCTCATCTTACCACCAACTAGATAGTGTCCTCTTGTTCTTGTGTTTAATTTCTTATTAAGACACTTTACTCCTTAATCTTACTTAAAACATTAATGTATTTAAGAGGTTTAGATGATGTCCCCAAGATCATTTCCTCAAGGATATACAAGGTTAGTTCTTTAACCCCTTTACGCCTCAGTAATAGTTCTTTTATGTATTTTTTTGTTGTGTTTGTTTTTTCCTACCCACCTTCCAAGAGCCCTTACTTTTTTACTTTTCTGTCTACATAGACTTATGAGGATTTGGTTTTCGCAGGACAAAATGTCCTTTCTAATGGTGACATTTGCCAAACTGCACAATGTACCCAGAAATAGCAACACTCGTAATCCAGCACTGATAAAAAAAATCTTTTAAAATATTTTTAAAAACGTGACATAGTATTCATAGCATAACTCTTAGCTATGACTAGGAGCTATCCAGCTCGAAACCCATCAGCATGATTTTTTGCTTGGAATACTATGTCACACTTTTAATAATATATTTTCAATTAAAGGGATTGTTTTTTATCAGCTTTTCGAGGAGTGTTGGATTACAAGTCTTCCTAAATCCTGTATTTGTATTAACAGTGTGTTTCTGTGCAACCCCAAGTCCATGGAGTGGTTAGTTGGCTGTTTTCTATCTTTGATATTAACATACCAGGAAACCCCCAAAAATTTCTTTCTTTGGTGGAACATGAGAAAATGCAATTGTGCAATTTTTGCGGGCTTTTCTTTTTTAAAGCGTTTACTGTTCAGTATAAATAGCATGTTATGTGTATTCTGCAAGTCGGTACAATTCTAGTTATAAAAAGTGATAAAAAACGGTTTCTATTTTTTAAATTTGCACTGCAGCACCATTTCCTGCGACCATTAACTTTTTTGTTTTTCCATTTACACACCTAAATGAGGGCTCATTTTTTGCAGGTTTAATTGTAGTTATTATCGGTACTGTTTAGGAATACATGTGACTTTTTGATCACATTTTATCCCAATTATTTTGGAAAGCAAAATGACCGAAAAAACACAATTTTGGTGATGGGATTTTTTTTTCTTCTATGGGGTTCACTATAGATTTTATTTGTAAAATGGCAAAAGAAGTGTCTTTGAATTTTTAATATTTCTCATATTATTTATTTTTAAAACTGTTGTACTTATAGTCCCTCTAGGGTAGAATTATACTGTTCTGCAATATGAATATTTGTTGCAGAAGGTGTACAAATATGGCTACCCCATTGCATCCTGGTAATAGGAGTAGTAATGCGTTAGCCATGGAGGTTTTCATTAGGCCACTGGATGCCATAATAACCACTTGGCACACAACGATCCTTTCGGCATTTATCTGTCCCATTTGGAGTAGGCTTAGTTTACTGGCATTATGACATACAGGTATGACGTAAGAAGTTAAGTCTTTCCTGATATCTTTTGTGCTTGAGATCTTTCACCATTTTGTAGTCCATTTTTGGTTTCATTCTATTTAATCAATATCTTCTTGTAGTTGAAGATTCCAGCACTGAACACAATATTTCGGATATGGTCTCAGTATAGCTCTACACAATGGGTTCACAATATACTTTTTCTGCTGATCACACCTCTATCTATGCAGCCAAGCATTTGACTTGTTTTCCCTACTTCCCTATTTTTTTACATTTTGCATGGGAAAATCTCATTGTAACATCTATAAAGTTATAGCATATGCATTTAGGAGCTGTGCTTTAGTGACAAGGTAGAGGTGGTTATAAATGTATAAGGAGTTCTGTTGCCTCTGACAGCCTAGTCTCTCCTTCTGACCCAATGAAATGGTAGAATTTGACTGCCCCAATGTCTGTTGATAAGGTTTGGTCTGTAGGAGACTAGAGATCAAAAACCATTCAGTGTGACAAATCTGCAATATTTGATATCAGAGGTGAGGGCAAATACTTTTCACACTACTGCACCATGATAACGCCAGGTTCTTTGTTACAATTAACTATCAACAAAAAATTATAAAAAACACTATCAATGTGATAGCATTCGAATAAAAGGAAAGATGGAGAGAGGATAGAAAGTTAGCATCTTTTTCTGCATTTGTCTTTAAAGGGGTTTTCTCACCACAGGCTTTCGCAGACTTGAGCTGTACCTGTCTGTTAGGTATAGAGCACACAGATTAGCTCATATCTGCTATATAAAGTGATTTAGGTAATGGAAACCAATTTCAAAAGTGGTTATTTTTACTGTCCCCATTATTACAGATATGATCTTTGCAGCGAGAAAACCCCTTTAAACCAACCCTAAAAAATTTACTTGTTTTTGTTATAACTGCTCTCTATAGTGTCAAATATGATCTGTTGTCATTATTAGAGATGGGTGAATTGATTCTAACGAAGTGGAATTCATTTAGAATTTCAGGAAAACTTCGGTTCGGAACGAAGTCGAACTTTGGGGTACATCGAGTGAACGAAGTGTGCTTTTGATTGATAAAATGGCTGCGAGCACATGGAGTTACATGGGGCAAAGAACTCTGGGAGGAAGAAGGGCATAGCCTACATGACATGTGCAGAGATTAAGCCAATCAGAGACAGGCGGGATTCTGTGACGTCACCGCACTATATAAGTCCGGGCGCGACGCTGGGAGCTCATAACGCTCTCACTGTACTGATTAGGGAAGGTGCTGCCACGGCTGCTTATGATATCTCTTACTAAAGAACTCATTTTTATACAGCGATTTCTGTGGGGTGTCTCAGCTTGTCTCAGAGACTGCTTCTCTTAACGTTCTATTTCTGATTTTGTGGGGTATTGGATCTGAAGTACAGTACGCGTCCAGTGCAGCTGCATATACATTTTAATGCTATTTGCTCACAGCACATTGAATATCCAAGGGTCATCTAAGCCTGTTCCTGTTGTATTCATTTAAAGAAACAACGTTTTTACAATGCAAATACCACTTCATGTTTGGCTGCTCAATTCTTTTGCGCAATTTACATCCATTAAGTGTTGTTCTGCTGTTGTGGTGACTAAAAGAAACCATCTTTTTCACCGCCAAAAAAGACATTTTGCCTGTAGCATAATTCACAACCGAAGGTTAATTACAATTTTTTCTCTTGCTGTGTATTGTAAAAAACACGCCATTGTAACACGCTACAAAGCTGGTAGTTTTTGGCTGCTCAATTCTTTTGCGCATGTAACAGCGCAGCGCTGACAGACGTATGCTGAAGCGCCGTCCGTTGATATCCGGGTGTGGATCCTCAGGGCCCACCGCAGACACAGATGGCAGGTGCCAGCGGTGGGTAGCCGAAGTGCAGGTCTGGGTACTGGAGGCAGATAGACGGGTGCTGCTGCAGTAAACGGAAAACAGAGTCCCAGACAGGAGACAGAATATATTTAACAGCAGGACCAGGTACAGCAGCAGAAGTACAGCAGGTAAGGGGGGTCAAGCTCTAATGCAGAAGACAACAACGAACTGACAGAGACTAAAGGTAGGAGGTTCCTTATGTAGCCAGAGGTTACAGGTCACTGGGCGGGGCCAAGGTACTCTGACTCTTTAAATGGAGTGCAGTGACGCGCGCGTGCCCCTAGAGGGAGCATGTGTGCACACAGGATGCCAGGAAGCTGGAGGAAGCACAGGTGGTGAGGCTTCAGGAGTGGAAGGAGCCAAGACAGGTGTGTGCAGAGAGCCAGGGAATGTCGCATCAGTGGCCAGGACACAGGAGACACGGGCACGCTGTCGGCCCATAGCAGGGGCCGCGGCGTGAACCGTGACAGCGCAATTTACATCCAGGGGTTAATTAAGCGTTGTTCTGCTGTTGTGGTGACTAAAAGAAACCGTCTTTTTCACCGGCAAAAAAGACATTTTGCCTGCAGCATAATTCACAACCGAAGGTTAATTACAAGTTTTTCTCTTGCGGTGTACTGTAAAATCCATGCCATTGTAACATGCTACAAAGCTGGTAGTTTTTGGCTGCTCAATTCTTTTGCGCAATTTACATCCAAGGGTTAACTAAGTATTTTTCTGCAGTTGTACTAAGTAAAAGAAACTTTGTTTTTCACCGCCACAGAAGAAATTCTGTAGCATAATTCATATCTAAAGGTTAATTAAGCCTTTTTGTGCTTTTATATTCAGTAAAATACACAGAGTTTTTAAACGGCACATACAAGTCAATTTTTCCTGCCCATTTGTGGAGCGCAATTTATATCCAAGGGTTACCGAAGCTTCTTAGTGGGTTCATTTGGAGTTAAATACAGGGTGTGTATTTATCATATACAGATATCTTCATCAAACAGTGTCTGTACATTTTAGAACAAACAGTATGTCAGACAGAGAGGTGGCAGGCTCTTCACCTGTGAGTGGCATTGGCACAAACATTCCTGGAGCAAGCCCAGGTCGCAGCACAGAAAGGGGGACGTCGCAGCAGGGTCACTGGGTGAGGCCACAATTTCCGCTGTCATCTAGCGGCCGTGTGCTGACTAGCAACCCAAGGGTTCTTGATTGGTTGACTAGGTCATCCACTTCCTCCCAGATTTTCATCTGACAACCCCAGCCAAAAAATCGGTCCGGATCGTCAGACACAACCCTTAGTTGGCATGGCCCGGAGCGGGTCAGCGGCCCTCACCTGTCCTCAACCCGCCTCTGTCCCATCCGGTTCCCTCAGCCAGAGATCAACTATGTGGTCTGGCTCAGCGCCACTATATAGCGAGGATGAACAATTTAGGAGGGCAGTCAGCAGCTACTTGGCAGCGAAGAAATGGGGCCAATATCCCCTGTTTTCTTGCAGTAGGGGGCAAAGTATAGATGTGGAGAGTGGCATGGGAGGTCATGTTGTGAGGGTCATTTTTGCATACCAAGCCCGGGTTTGATGAGGACAGCAGTAAACGATGAAACACAAATAGATGATGATGTAGCCGACCGCACTTGGAGCCGGGTGAAGCAAGGTTTCATCATCGCCCAGGAGAAGGGCGTCAGCTTGCGCGTCAGGCAGCGGCGCAGCCAGCAAGTGGGTTGTGTGGGCCATGAGTCAGCAGGGTAGCAGCAGTGTGAGGTCGGAGCCAAGCGGGCACAGGGAAGAAAACCCGCTTTGCAGTTCAAGAAAGTAGCGGCACAGGGGCTCAGCGAGGCAGCGGCGCAGTAGTCACTCAGTGCGGAGCGTTGGCGGTAAAATCAGCTACTCGGCGGTGTGGCAGTTTCTTTGCTAAGCCCACCGGAGGAGCCGAATAGGTTATGTTTAAAACTGTGGGCAGAAAGTGAAGCTGGCCAGGGAGGTAACGTTGGCACCACGGCCCTGAGTAAACACATGCAGCGTCACCATCCGGTGGCCTGGGAGAAACTGGGTCAGATGTTTGTGGTCCATCCTGCCGCCGCAGCAGCACAGCCATGGCACGCATGCCATTGCAAGCCAGTCAAGGCTCCACCACCTCTGCAGAAGGAGCTGTTTTCTCTTGCCATCATCTCCCGTTCCAGATGCTCCTGTTCCTCGCTACTCCCTGGCGCCAGCAGTCGTTCAGCGGGGCGTTTTGAAAGAGACAACAGTATGCATCCAACCATCCTAAGGTGCAGCAGCTGCCCGTGTCCTGCCCCAATTTTTGGGTACTGCAGTCCCTCCCTTTCAAATGGTGGACTCTGCACCATTCAAGAACTAGGGGCTTGTGCTTGTGAGATGGAGCTTTCCCAACCCGTCATTTTTTTCCCAAAAAGGCAGTACCACCCTTCATAAATATTTTAAACAAAGGGGGGCCACCCTGGAGCTTATCTTTTTGTTAAAGGGGCAAGGCAGCGGGGACATCTGAGCTGTAAACACGGCAGGGCCAGTGCGTCCTTTACGGCCCCATTGGGGTGAATGTGCTTCCTGCCCAGACACCCCAAACAACTTGGCAGGAAGCCGGCTTTTCTCCACTTTGTCAAACGCGGCTCCTCCCAAATCCGCCCCCCCTCCTCCCCCACCCACTGCTCCATCATCCCCAATGTGTAGGGCACAGCGTGACGCATTTCTACCCCTGGCTTGCCCTGGGGCAACGAAGTCACACGGGGAGGAACTGCCCGCTCTGCAGCAAGAAATCGAGTGGGGGCTTTTTCCGCCCAACTGCAATTCGGAAAAAGGTGACGGGGCAATGGGAGAAACAGTGTCCTCCTGCACCCAGGAGGGATGGTCCATCGCCCTGCATGGTGCATGTGTTCAATCGGTTGTAAAAGGGTTTCCCGAAGTCTTCCACCGATCTTCAGAAAATTCTGAAATTGGGCCCGGGAAAATTGATCACTTAAACCATTCCTACAAAGCCGGAAAAACCCTCCCGAGTTGCAGAGAAAATGGCCTCCCCCCAAAACACCTGATATCGATGTTTCCCCCCTTTAATTCAGCCCGCACATGTTTGGGCCGACTGTATGAAAGAGAAAGCCTTAACGATTTTTTTTGATGATCCACGGACAGAGTACTCCCTTTTGTAACTTATTTCAGCCCCGGGCAGCTCATGCGTGACACCCGCCGTTTGTTGAGGGTTCGAGGAGACCATGTTATTTGTCAGTCACCAGGACTATGGGATGAATAACGTCATTCCACTGCTTCATGTCCTGGAACAGGTGCTGAAAAATCTGTCTGGGCAGGGACTGGAGACGTGGCGACTACTTTCTAAACGGCCACGATCCGGGGGGGACTGAAATGGAGGAGACGACAAACAATTGGAGCATAAGCATTGTCTGGGGAAATGAGTGGTTTTCTACCCAGGTGACAGGAGAGGAGGAGCAGGATCAGCTGGAGGAGGTAGATGGAGATGAGGAAGACGAGGCAGTTTGACCCGCAAGCACCGTGGCAGTATACAGTGGAGATGGAGGCAGGGAGCCCCACGGAGTCACTTGTGCAGATGGCCCGCAGCATGCTGATTTACCTGGCTAGTGACAGCTGAATAGTCAGCATCCGGCAGAGGGATGACTTCTGGCTCTCCACCCTAGTGGAGCCTCGCTACCGGTCCAGAATGGGAGCCTTTTTCCCAGCTATTGAGAGGGAGGACAAACTCAAATACTATAGGGAAATCCTCCGTAGTCCGTTGGCCGCTGCCTATGTGCGGCATCGTCCCTCCTCTGACAGGTCTGACCGGGGGCTTCCTCAGCGCTCACGTACTACTGCCGCGGCTGCTGGGGGAAGGTGCGGGGGTAGGAGCAGTACCAGCTCCATCAGCAGCAACCTAAGTCTGGAGTCACTGATGAGCAGCTTCTTTCACCCGCCTAGTGAGGAGGTTAGTCCCCAGCAGCAGCAGGATCTGTAGCAGTCCCTGAACCAACAGATGATGGCCTACTTGGACAGCACTCTGCCACCCCAGTTAGAAGATCCGCTGGACTACTGGGCAGCCAAACTGGATGTGTGGCCGCAACTTGCTGATTTTGCAGTGGAGAAGCTGTCCTGCCCGGCCAGTAGTGTGGCATCAGAGCCGGTGTTCAGTGCGGCGGGGGCCATCGTTACCCCAAGGAGAACCCGCTTGTCCACGGGAAATGTGGAACGACTGACCTTTGTTAAGATGAATCAGGCGTGGATCGGCCAGGATTTCCACACACCAATGCCTTAGGCATCAGACTACATCAGCCATGACGCCTCAACCAAACTGTGAGAAATGAGTCTGCGTTCAAACTACCTTACTCAGGCACTATTCTGATGCCACCACCCGCCTGATGCCACACATCTGCTGCCAGTTTCTCCATCTGCCACCAACCATCTTTTCCAGGGACTGGTATTGCCACCCACCTCCACACTCTGTCATTGTGCCACTCTCTGACCTCATGCTGTTGCTCCTGCCGCCGTCATCTCCACTCTCTGTCATTGTGCCACTCTGTGGCCTACTCCTGTTTTTGCCACCTCCAGAATGTCATTGTGCCACTGCCTGACCTCATGCTGCTGCTGTGGCTGCTGCCGTGACCTCCACACTGTGTCATTGTGCCACTCTCTGACCTCATGCTGCTGCTGCTGTGACCTCCGCTCTCTGTCATTGTGCCACTCTGTGGCCTACTACTGTTTTGCCACCTCCAGAATGTCATTGGCTGCTGCTGCTGCCGTGACCTCCACACTGTGCTATTGTGCCACTCTGTGGCCTACTCCAGTTTTTGCCACCTCCAGAATGTCATTGTGCCACTGTCTGACCTCATGCTGCTGCTGTGGCTGCTGCCGTGACCTACAAACTGTCATTGTGCCACTCTGTGGCCTACTCCTGTTTTTGCCACTGCCAGAATGTCATTGTGCCACTCTCTGACCTTTTGCTGCTGTGTCTGCCGCCGTCACCTCCACACTCTGTCACTAATGTTGCCACCTGAGCTCTCAGCTTGTTTTTTTCCAGCTGTCGCTGCCATGACTTTATCAGGCTACATTCCCCCTTCGGTTTTTTGGTCAGTTTTGCCCTCTTAAGTGCCCAGGGAATTTTATAGTGAAGCGATTCTAAGAGCGGCGGCAGTCATGTGCATATCATACTAAAACACAACTTTGTATGAAGACCAAACCAAGCTCCCTCTGCATATTTAAGCATGGCACAACGTTCTACAGCACCCTGCAGGCTCTGTGCAGCCTGGAAATAGCTGTTTTTTAACGTGATTCGTCCCGAAGCAATTCGGACCGAAATGAATTCTGTCGGAAATTCTTGAGAATTTCGCCCATCTCCAGTCATTATACATACACTTGTTATACCGAGATAGAACAGATTTATAAGTGTAAGGCTATGTCTCCAGTGCACTGTTTTACGATTGTATTTTCGGCGCTTTTAGGATTATAAAAGCGGGGAAAATACGATCTTTTGTTCAGCCCCATAGACTAGAATAGAAAAGACAAGCTGCAGTCTCTACAGCTCGTCTTTTCTACAATCGTCTTCTGGTGCCGGCGTATTATACAACATGGTGTATAATACACTGGCGCTTTTAGTTTTATTGGCGTCTTCCAGTACAATACAATTGTATGGGTGACAGCAAAAATACAAAAAGCGACCGCGTTTTTTGCACAAAACGTGACAAACTGCAGTCGTGCATCGGGAAAAAACCCGCCGCTTTCAGACATTTTTTGTCTGATGCAGTGTGGCCATTGCCTAAGACAAACATTATTCCTGAGATGACTAGGTTTTCTTATGTATTTTATCAACTGCAGTGTCTGTATGCAGGAGGTAGATGGTGCTGTGCAGCCATGCTGAACACAGGCAGCCATGAAAACTACTGCATCTATAAATAATATAAAATGATAAATGTATCAAAAATTTTCAAGGGGTTCTAAATATAGCTAAATGGGTAGAATACAAATTACTAAGTATTACTTTGCTCCATAGATTTCTGCAAAGATACATCCCCTTAAAAGGATTTTGATTGGTAATTGCTAGATAAGGTTGTCCGAGTTATTTAAACAAAATAGTTTTGAGCTGCTTCTGAACTGACATAAACAATGCCGGTGGTTTCCATTTGTAAGTGAACAGCTTATAAGCAATAATGTCAAGGCCATGGCACATGAGGCCCATTATTGCCTGCAGTGGTCATGTTTCCATTCAAAGCAGCCAGATGTAAGCAGAAGCTCGTGGAGACCAGTATCAGTTCTGGAATGAAAGCAAGTGGCAAGATGAGTATGTATTATTATTTTTTTATTATTATTGCTGCAGGAGAAGCTTGAAATTATTAAAAAATATAACCTGGACAACGCTTTTTAGTGTAATCTGAAAAGTCTCTAGACTTACTTAGGTAATCAATGGCCTTACTATGCAAGAAAACCTAGGTTGCAACATTAAAGCAGGGTTCCCATCTGAGACAATTATGGTCTTTGACAGGATTGGCCATAAATGTCTGATAGGTTCAGGTTTCACATCTATTTTAAGAATAGGGGTCCTCTCAGCTAGGGCCACACAGCATAGGACAAAAAACTCACAGAAAACCAAATCCTAAAACCGTTCATAAAACTGAAGGTTTTTTTGTCAAGTTCTGACAAAGCCATCTTTTTTGGTTTTTAGTTTTTTGTTGCTTTTTTTCACTTTTTGGCAATCTTTTTGGACTTTTTTTTTAATGGTTTTCTAATATATGCAAAATTTTAAACGTGATAAAAGATTAAAACGTGACAAAAGATGCCCAAAACCCGCCCAACATTTTACATAGACTTCTATCGTAAATTTTCCGCTGGGCGCAATAGTTTTTTACAACCAGTTCCTAAAACCAACAGCACCAGAAGACGAGCACAAAAAAAATTACCTGTTGAGACTACAAGTCGATTTTTGCATTAAAGTCTATGGGCCACATGTATGAAAACTGTCTAGGTCTAAAACTCACTTTGTTGCCCATAGCAACGAATCAGAGGTCCCCTTTCATTTCATATAGTGCTCAGAAAAAATGAGAGGGTAGCTCTGTTTGGTTGCTATGTGCAACAAAGTGAGTTTTAGACCTAGACAGTTTTCATACATGTCACCCCATGTGCTTGTTTTTCCGTGGAGTTTTCAGTGGTTCCAAAATACTAAAACTGCTGAAAATTCAACATTTTTTCTGTGCTGTGTAGACATAGCCTTATACTCCATTCTCACTTGTGCTGCAGTAGCACATAGCAGAAAGGTGGTCAGGCGTGCACAGCTTTCTCTTTTGATTTCAATGGGAGTTCTGACGACGGCCAAGTGTACTCGACTATACTCAAAACCCTCAATGAAATAAGTGGGTAGTGTTACAGATGCAAAGCCACCTCTCCGTTCTGTGTAGGTGTAGCTCAAGTGAGGATGGGATGTAAGGGAGACAGATGCAACTATCAGACATTTACCTGTCGATATGCCACAAATTTCTCAGATGAGAATATCCCTTTAAAAAAGTCTCCAATTGTGGAGTAGAGAAAAATACAGAAACTAAATACAGACCTGAGTCAAAAACCAGAAGCCACATGACAAATGCCAGAGTACATAATAGAATGTGTGCAAGAAAACAGAGCAATGTTACAACAATTGATTATACCAGCACAGAAACAAAAGGCCAAGTCAGGGCTAGAGTATTGAAGCTTACAAAATGTGTGTATGCCTGATTGGATATGGCTTAAAAAATCAACCATCCAATCAGGTCATAGGATTTACCATAGCAACACAACAGGATAAGAAATGGAGCTTGCGAAATTAATGACGTACACGATTTTATGATATACAAGGGTGTGCAACTGGAATGAGGAGAGCTTTCAATGTTATTTCATTTGATAGGTATTAGCTTATTTGATAGGGCAGTGATCATCTGAAGTTTTATTTTTGCAGAATAGAATTCATGAAATGACCTACATTATACAACAAGCAATTACAACTGTTTACTGTATGGGAGCATTATGGAAGCCAGTCTGCATTCTGACCTAGGGCATTAACCAGTAAGAGACTGCATACTGCTAGCATTGTGCCAATAATATTTTACTGAATGGCTCTTCATTCTAATTCATAGAGGTGGGACCCACTCTATGATACCCATATGACGAGTTCCCGGTTCATTTAACAATTAAATAATAAGGTACTGCTGCCCAATAAAGTAAAAAAAAAAAAAAAACTATACTCCCCTTTCTCCTCCCCTCTATTCCAACGCTGGAAATTCTAAACACCATGTTTACTATCATATTCCGAACAGGATGTCACCACCATGGCCGCTGAGTGGATGTAATATTCAAATAAAACTCTTTTATGTCACGGTTTAGAAGTGAACAGCTCTGAAAGGTTATGTAAGGCAAAGGTACATGGCTGCTACAGCCAATCAGCGGTGACATCCCATTCGGAAGAAGAAAGAAAGTAAACACGAGGAAATCCAATGTAGAAACAGAGGTGAGTATAGTTCTTTTATTTTATTGGGCAGCAGTAGCTGATTATTTAATTTTTACATAAACTTCATTAAGGGGTTGGTAATATTGCAGTTTATTCCAACTTTAGATACTTATGGAATATCCATTGGATATTAATGTTGGATAGATGCTGGTCTTTCCTCTGGCGCCTACACCTACGTGAATAATGGGGGTCTACCATCCCAGACTTGCCTAGTAAGGTAGGCACCACATCCAGTTGTAGAATGACTAGAGAGTTGGCTGAGCATATGATCAGTTCTCTCCATCCATTTCTGTGGAAGTTACTTATAGAGGGAATCTGTTTTTCACATAGCTGCATTCATGAACTATTCTATAAATACTACACTATTTTACCAAGTTCCTTCTGCATGCAGTGTAACTATACTAAATAATGTTATTTCAAGACTTAGGGCGACATGTATGAACTTTGGTGCTGACAGGCCAGTTCTAAATAGCTTTAAGGCAGTGTAGGTCATACTTACAGGCGCATTGTTGTACCATTGCGACAAGTCTGGCTCAGGCAGATCACCTTTAACCTGGTCTGGCTGTTCTAACTGTTCTGTGCTTAGATGTGGCATCAAAGATTCATTACTGTGTCTACTTCTATGAATGTGGTGCAACATGTCCCCAGAACGGCCCAAATCTTTAGCGCCCTAAAAAGTGTCTGGCACATTACAAAGGCACTTATCGCGCCAAAGCTTGGAGTGCACTTTTTTGGCTCAAAGTACACCAGAAAATTGGTGTAGCCCTGTTCATACATGTTGCCCTAAAAACTTTTTTTCATGCAGGGACACTGGAGAACATAAGGCTTTCAAAAATAGTGACTATCATGACTTTTGGAAATTAGACTTTTCTATATATTGGAAAAAAAAGTGCAGTAAGTTTTATTAAATGGTTTGTTCACCTTAGATTACCATTTTACAACTAAGTTAAAAGCTGAGTAACTTTGTTAATATATTGTGTTATTTATCTTGCACTGGTTCTGGTTTAGATTCTATGTTATGATCTTGAGCCTCATTCACAACTTCTTCTTTTAACTGAAGACCAATGACAAGTTTGCAGACACCTCAAAGAAATATACTGGTAGATGCTATAAAATGTTCCAATCACAGTCTACCCTGCACTAGGAGATCAGAAGCCTCTTATGTATCATTTGACAGAAAAGGTGCTTGAGAAAGGGGGAGGAGTCCCCTGAAACGTCGCGCGTCTGCTCTTACTGCCCACCTGTCCATTTGTTTGCTCCAGGTGAAGATACCAAGCTAATGCGGATGCATACTATGGAGGCATAAACGTTTGGACTGCTCGACTACGGAGCGATGTACAGCTAAGCGCAAGTAACACATGTTACAATGTAAAAGTTTGTTTCTGTGATTCAAAATAAATAGTGACTTTCATATATATAAATAACTACCCAGCGTTGTTGCAAGTTTGCAGACACCCTAACAGATTAACTAAGCTTCGATACAGCAGTGGAGTGGTCAGTTTTTTTCTATATCACAATAAGACAACATTACTTAGAATGCAAATGTTCAGAATAAATGCTTAAAAGAACTCTAAATACATTCTACTTGTGAGAAATGGTTGATGATTTCCGCTTTGAAATCCACCCAAATGAAGCTGAATTTAGGCTAGGTTCACATCTGCATTGAAGTTTCCATTTGGAGTGTTTGTCGTAGAGGTGGCAATAGATCCGACACCAATGGCGCCCGACAGATAATATTGACTACAATACTGTCTGTCGGGTTTCCCTCATGGTGTCTGTCATTGTAACAAAAAAAAATAGTGCTGCATGCCATTTAGCAACAGAATAAAACAAGTAATGTAATTCATTATAATAATCAAGTCAAGCATGGTGAACTTGACCTCTCAAATTATCAATAGTATTTAGGTCCAAGTAAAATTAGGTATAATATAATAATATGCACTTACCCCAAGATAATGACCATCAATGAATACAACAGGTAGAGATGGCATTTCAGACACCCGGCGACATCTCTCATCAAGCTCTTTACCATATTCACTATTGAGAGCAATATTTTTTTCCTCAAATTTTACTCTGTGATTCTGGAAGATTTTTCGGACCATTTCACACCTCTCGAAAGTGGTTCTTACCACACGGAGACTTGTAGTGTAAATTACAATGCGCCCATATTCTAGGGTGGTAGTGGACTGCAACAAAACACAACAATAGAAATTTTGTACTATACATTCAGTATGTTAGAAGGTTAAGATGGCAGGAAAACAAAAGATGGTAATTTAAAGTAAATTATATTGTCATTTTATATTTAATTCTGTATTCTCATTGCCATTATAGTCTTTTCCATGATATACATTTTATGAAACCATAAAAATGTATAATTAATGCTATTTTAGCAAAATACCAACATCTAATATTAGTTTTCCCCATATTCTTGCTAATAATATATCTTTAGAAAATGAGATAATTACATAACAAATAAAGACAAACCCTTGGCTTTGTAATCAATGCTCATCCAATGCTGTGCATTTTGGTTCATGTACCACTTCAAAATATAATCTGTTTACATAAATACAACCTTAATTACAAAAAAGTTGATACACTGTGTAAAACAAAGAAAACAACAATGCAATAATTTGAAA
>JAODAL010019541.1:0-71744 GCA_025379985.1 Phyllomedusa bahiana | reverse complement strand
TTGGGAGCTCTCATGCAGGTGTTCAGGTACACGGATGGAACTGCAAAGGGGGGATCGTGGTACGCTGGGAAGATTGCAGGTGTGAATACTGCAGACCCCCTCGACGCAATTTAAATATTAACAAATTCTCAGGGAGAGGAGGAAAGGACGAATACGCATGTTGTTAACAGGTTACTTTGTTTTCTATGTTTATTATGCTTTATTTCTTTATGCTGATGTCTTATACTCTGTATGTGATGTTTTCATACCTCAGGCACATGGCCTTGAGACTGTGTATCTCATGATACGAATATTGTAACATGTCAGAGATTCATGATTGTTATTTGAAAATGCAAATAAAATATGTTTAAAAAAAAAAGGAATTGAACTTGTCTGAGCTTCCTAGTCATAGCTTGCACCTTTAGGGTACAACCACACGACACTGACAAAATACCGGTTGATTCCTGATTAAAGAATCCAAACGGTATTTTATCATGTTTTAAACGTTTAGGGGGATGGTTTCTGTCCGCGGTTTGTGGATTCGGCCATCCCCTAAAACCAGGTGGAAAAATATCTGTCTTCTAAGTTTTCAGATTTGAAATCCGACCATCATAAAATCCGAGGTGTATAGACTACAGCTCGAATTTTCTATTGAAGTCTATGGGAATAGTTGACAGTCGGTTTTCAAATCTCATTATGAATAGTAATAACAAAGATATCTCTGTTGTTCTCTGGAAAGGCCTAGATAAGGATTAGGTTAGACTTTGAGAGCAATGATAAGAACAATACATTAAAGTATAATGGGTTAATATTTTTCTGCACTGGGGGATGGGGTCTAGCTTTCTTCACACTTATCAGGTCCTGCTGATATCACTTACATCTCTAAGGACTTTAGTGGACTTGGAAGAGAACCGTCAAGCAATACTCTCTGCTTTGCTATCAGAGCTCACAGAGGGAAAGTCAGAAATAAACCAAGAAGTAATGTACATAGGAGAACTTTAAAAAATGATATGAGAAAAAACAACTGCCTAATTTTACCACCCTCCCCAAAAATTGCATACAATAGTTATCTATTGATTATCAATATGTGAACAAAATTGACTGTAGTTTCCCTTTAAGCACTCTGCTTCTGGAAGTCTTTTTTGTCCTAGTTGTATTTCATCCATGTGCCTTTTGTACTTTATGATTTCCTAATTGTTTTCACTTGCTCGTTGACCCTTCACAATAACTGCACTCTTATATTAACACCTAACTTTGTACTTTTTGTCCAATTATTCTGACTTTTGACTTGTCGTTGATTCTTCTTCTCCAAGCATCCTAAATCTTGAAGGGTCCGTCCCCACGACACTGGTTTCAGTCAGATTTACAGACGTTTTTCAGATTTGAAAATCGTCTGTAATCCGACTGTCAACCATCCCCATAGACTTAAATGCCAGTGTAATGAAAAGCTTAGAACATGTTCATTCTTCCGCCCTGTTTTCCTGGCAGTACAAGAACATGTCAATGTGAAGGGGGACAGCTTGAATCTGCAAACCGTGGCCAAAAGCCGCCCCCTTACGTGCAAAAAAAGACAAAATAGCGGTTGAATAAACTGGTATTTTGTCATTGCCGTGTGAACGCACCCTAATGGGTACCCTTCATCCGAGTTTGAATTCCTACCTCAATGTCCTGAAAACCCAGGTCCTGAGTGGATATTTTGAATCCTGTATCCCTGAACCTAAGTACAGGGGTCCCTCAAGTTGCAATGGCCTCAGGATACAATATTTTCTTTTTTGCTGATACATTGTGTATAAAGTACATAACCAAAAGATGTTTCTATCTTCAAAAAGAAATTGATTTCCAGCTTCCAGCAGCTCTTCCTGATGTTATATGGAAGGACTTGCTGATCTATATAAGTTATCTGCTTCATTTTCTTTTATCGTCACTTGTTGTTGGATGACATTTTATGGCTTTAGAACCAATTACCAGTTTTCCATAGAGTTATGGTTTCAACATACAAAAGTGGTCCCGGAAACAATTAATCTTGTATGTTGAGGGACCATTGTATGTGCTTTGTATCTAAATATAGACTTTTACCTGAGTGTCCTGAACACTTAGTGGCAGGGACTGTCAGGGACACACACAGAGACAAAGACAAGTGAGGCCCTGACACTGGTCCCAACCTCTGTCTCTGCCTTTTGGGGAACCCGACTCCTTACTAGGTCGGCCCCAACCTGAAGACTGATGACTGATCTGAGCCAAGTAGAACAAACAAGAGAAGTTGGGAAGGCCAAGTCAGTAACAAACGGGCACCGCAGCACAAAAACATGAGACAAAAGAATAACCAGGAACCTGGCAGGAATCAAAGAGCACAAAAAGTCAAATGAGAGTACAGGCGAATTGTAGGGAAAGAGAACCATATAGCAAAGAGGACAGGAAGGTGACTATAAATAGGGAAGGGGAGGAAGGAGAGCAGCAGAGATAGGAAGAAAGCGCAGTCAATCACCAAGAGAAGAAGTTAACCCCAATAGTGCTGGAAGGTTTCTGGCCATGGGCATTGGTCAGAAATCAATTAGGCATACAGAGTTTGCAAACAGCGTTCACACTAGAAGAACTGTAAAGGCTGAAGCTGCAGTTCTGGTCGCAGCGGCCATGGCTGGTGACCAGAGCCAGATGCAGGAGGTCTATCTGGCATGAACGTAAAAAGTATCCCTCCTTCTATGAGGGGCCACCGGACCCTCCTCAGGTCCCCCTCATTTGAAAGGGTTATCTTGGGGAAATTTTTCCACCATCCTGGGAGCGTGCAGGTCCCTAGCCGCTACCCACACCCGCTCCTCCGGACCATACACTTTCTAATGTACAAGATACTGGAAGGCGTTCTGAACTCTGCAGGAGTCAATTATGCGTTCAATCTCATATCCAACTTTCCTTGTACGACCACAGGGCAAGGAGGAGGATGACCAACAACAGCGGGAATGTATCTTTTCATTAGAGATTTATGAAATACCGGATGAATGCGGAATGAATTCGGAAGTCGCAGTCTGAAAGATACCGAGTTTACAATTTGTTATGACAAAAGGACCAATAAAGCGAGGGGGGAATTTCGGAGATGGGACCCGAAGATGGAGATTTTTCGTTGAGAGCCACACCTTGTCGCTACCAACATATTCAGGTCCAGGTCGACGTTTTTCATTATCGTATTTAATTTGTTGTAGTTGGAATTTTTCTAGAGTCTCACGACTCTTAGCACAGACTGTGCACAGTCGCTTAATGGCGGATTTTACGGAAGAAATTTAGATTTGCAACCTGTTGAGGCGGAGTGCCTGGGGTGAAACCAGTAGTAACAGTAAAAGGGGGACAGTCGGGTCGAGGAATTCTTGTGATTATTTAGAGCGAATTCGGCCATGAGCAAATACTCACTCCATTTTTCCTGACATTCCGAAACATAACATCTGAGATATTGCTCTATGACTGTTTAAAAGTCTTTCAGTCTGCCCATTAGTTTCGGGATGGAAGGCGGAAGAGAAGGACAAAAAGATGCCCAACCTGCCACAGAATGCCCTCCAGTACCTCGACACAAACTGTACCCCTCTGTCAGACAAAATATTGGAAGGGATACCATGGAGTTTCAATATATGATGAACAAATAAGCCAGTGAGGGTCTTGGCTGAAGGTAGTTTTTTTAAAGCAATAAGGTGACACATTTTAGAGAAGCGATCCGCCACTACCCAAATCACTGACCTATCCTTGGAGGAAGGAAGGTCGATGATGAAATCCATGGAGATGTGAGACCAGGGTCTGTTGGGCAAAGGAAGGGGAAGCAATAATCCCTCTGGGAGATGTCGGGGTACCTTTGCTCTAGCATAAGTCTCACAGGCAGTAACAAATTCCTTGACATCAAGCTACCACGAAGGCCACCAGTAGGTACGAGATATGGTGCCCGCGATGCCAGGATGCCCGGATCCCCAGACAAAACTGAGGAGTGGACCTCCTCCAGAATCTTTAAACGAAGATGGTATGGGACAAAGAGCTTACCAGAGGTAGTTTGGGAGGAGCCGAGCCTTGCGAGTTGGCAATCGCAGAAACTAAATCCGCAGTGAGGGCAGCCACAACTACACCCGGAGCAAGGATATTTTCAGGTTCCCCCTCCAGAATGCACTCGCACCAAAGTTTTTGGGACAAGGCACGTCCTTAAAAATTTTTTCCCCTGGGGGTAGGTTTACCAAAAAATTAAACCTAGAAAAAAAGAAAAGCCCAACGGCCTGGGGGGGGTTTTAAAAACTGTTTAGCATTGTCAAAGAACAGTAAATTTTTTTATGACATAAGAACAGTCACCCATGCCTTTCCCACCTTCAAAGCCCATTTAATGCCAACAATTCCCCTCTTTTACCAAAAAGTAATTAGTCTCCTAGGGGGGAGAATTTTCGGGAAAGAAGAAAGGGGTCGGGGGTTGGTTAAAAGTTTCACCCCGGGGAAAGAGGGTCCTAAAACCAATTTCAGATGCATCCACCTCTACGACAAAAGGTTGTTTTGGATCAGGGTGGACCTCGGCCTCAGGTGTCCAGGAGGTGGGGTCAGCCCTTTTTCTAGTAAGATCAGTGAGGGGTTTAAAAAAAGGGAAAAATTTCTAAAAAATTTGCAATAATAGTTAAAGAAAAACCCAAAAAATTTTGGGTTTTCTTTCAAGTAGTAGGTCTCACCCACTCTATTGGAATTTTAAAAGGGAACTAAGTCTACCCCAAAAACCCTATCTCCTTGACCCCCCAAAACTTGATTCTGACGAAACCCCCGGGGAAAACCTCCCCACTTATCCCCAGGGGATCCCAAACCGGGGAAAAGATGAGGATGTCATCTAGGTGTACAACAATGAAACGGCCCAAAAGGTCCCTGAAAATGTCATTAACAAATCAGTGGAAGACGGGAGGGCAAACAAAACCAAAAGGCATCAAGGGATTCAAAAATGCCCTCATAGTATTAAAGGCCGTCTTTTCCCCCTCCCCTTCTCTGATGCAGATCAGGTTGAACGCTCCCTGGAGATTGATTTTGGAAAACCATTGAGCACCCACAACATGGTTAAAAAGTTCCCCATCAAGGAATGGAACTGGGCCTTTATAAGACTTATTAAGCTCCCTGTAGACGAAGATCTCCATCTTTTTTCTCGACAAAGAAAAAAACAGCCCCCACCGGCGAGATAGATGGTCGGATGTGACCCTTTTTCAGGCTTTCCTTAATATACTGATACACAGATTCTTGTTCCGAGGTTGATAAGTTGAAGATGCGGTGGGAGACTGTCCGCAACGGTCTCATCAAAGATGTCTTTGAAATCAGAGATAAAGTCGGGAATATCATGATTACCATTTATAGTGCATACCAAGGACTGAACAGTTTTCAAATGGGAACCACAGGAGTCCCCCGTTTAAGTAACTCAGCAGTCCTCCAGTCGAACACAGGATTATGGAGGCAAAGCCATGGCAAGCCCAATATAATACCCATGGTTAGTCTCTCCATGACAAAAAAAAGACAGTTGATCGGAATGCAAGCACCCAACATTCAAGGTAATTTCAGTAGTACTTTATTCTATTCTCCCCTCAGTTAGGGGGGTGGAATCTGCACCTGAAACTGAGAAGGGAGAACACAATGGAATTAATTCTAGCCCTAGAACTTGGGCCACAGCCATACTAATGAAACTATTGGCCACGCCTGAATCAATCAAGGCTTGGCAAACAAAACTCTTGGCTCCAGAAATCAAGGTTACAGGTAAGGAAATCTTGCTATCCAAGTTATGGGGTACCTGTACGCCTGAGTTATCCTTCTTGACGTCCTGCAGGCGTTTGCTGTTTTCCCATGGCGACTTAGGCCTAGTCTGGAAGCTCCTCAGAACATGGTCAGACCCCACAGCAAAAGCACAAGGCATTTTCCAACCGATGTCTCCTCCTGATGGCCGCTGACGTGGAGCCCAACACCATGGGCTCCTCTCCAGAGCCCCACGCGGGAGATGGTGAAGGAGGTGGGAGAGGAGCTTTAGTAGAGATAGCAGAAAAAGGTTTGAAATGAGAGCCTGACCTGAACTGCCCAGTCAACCCCCAAGTTTTTCCCTGCGTCTCTCTCTTAACCTTCTGTCAATGGATATAGCCAAAATCATGAGGTAACTGAAGGTTTCTGGGATAGGGTGACTGACTGTCACGAGTTGCGCCGCAGCCCGCAGTTCGGGTTGAGGGCGCACTTGGTCCCCGGGGTCCCCCCTTGCGCCCGTAGCGAGCGGCGCCGCGGTCCGCATGTCGGTCTGCGGCCGCACTCGCTCATTCGGGCGCAGCCACTTACCAGGCTACGCTCCTGCTTCCCCGCGCCTCTCTGCCGGCCGGTGCGCGCAGCCCCGCTCTTTAGGGCGCGCGCACAAGCTCTCCTAGATTTTAAGGGCCAGTGCACCGGTAATTGGCTGATGCCAGCCGTTGACCCTATATATTGCTCCACCTTCCGGAAGCACTTTGCTGAATCCATAGTGCCCATACCTATGCGAGGAAGCCTTTTCTGTGTTCCGGTTGCCGTTTCCGTGTACCAGTCCCTCTGGCTAACGTTCTCCGACCACGAACCTTCGCAGCCTGCCCTGACCTTCTGGCCCGTCCCCAACTACGAGTTTGCCTGCCGATTCTGCTCTACACTGCACCTCGGCTACCACCGCAAGCAAGTCAGGGGTAGCGACCTGGTGGAATCCCGCCGCAGAAAGTCCATCTCGCCTTGCGGCGGGCTCTGGTGAAAACCGGGACCCACTTAGACTCTGGTCCCTGTTGTGGCCCATACCACCGCCTGCGGTGGCCAAGTGGATCCACTACCTCGGTTTTTTACACTGACCATAGCATCTTTCACTGCTTTGGACAGCCCTTGCCTGAAGAGTGTGTTGAGAGGTTGGTCAGGCCATCCAATTACCGAGCTCCATGGGCGGAATTCGGAACAGTAATCCTCGGCCGAGCGAAGACCCTGCTGAATGGATAAGAGATGGATCTCTGCTAATGCTGCATGGTTAGGATCATCATAAAGATGCCATCAAAGCTGTCAAGAAGTCGCATATTCTGTTTGTGCTGTAGGTTTTGACCTACAAACCCAGGAGCAGGTAAGGACACTGACGGGGCGGCTGGATCAGGCGCCGGAGTTGACATAGCATCCGGCCGAAGCGAAATCTTGGTTATAAGGCCCGCCATGCCCTGAAATTGCATTGCCAACTCGTCCAGGCAGTCAGAGACCGAAAGGTTCGGTGCTCATAACGAACCGCCGGGGAAGTTGTCTAGAATATGGGCCTGCTATAATGTCATTGACTGTCAGGGACACAAACAGAGACAAAGACACTGGTCCTAACCTCTGTCCCTGCCTTTTGGGGAACCCGACTCCTTACTAGGTCGGCCCCAACCTGAAGACTGATGACTGCTCTGAGCCAAGTGGAACACAGAAGAAGACAAACAAACACTGAACAAACAAGAGAAGGTGGGCAGGCCAAGTCAGTAACAAACGGGCATATATTATGAAAAATGGTAGTGCACACCTTGGGCAAAATGTGAGCAAAATGGGTGCAAAATGGAAAGAGACCTCCGTCCAGAAAACTAATAAATGATATCCACTGCACACCAATTGAATTTTTCAATGCAAAAATATAAGTATTTATTGCGACACTGAAGGGAGGTCATCTATATCATTACAAAAACATACTCAGTAAATATTTTACATTGGGTAATAGATGTTATAATGTAGTGACGTTTCGGCAGTGAGCCTTTATCAAGCAAAACATCTGAAATAGTAATATAAAAAAAGCACATTAATATATGAGCATATATAATGATATAATGACATAGCGGAAAGAAAAGGCGAGAGAAGGAGGAAAAAAAGGGAAAAGAAAAAGGGGGGGGGGGGGGGGAGGAAGAACAACGCAGGCAAGGAACATGAAGGATGAGGGAGCATGAAAAAGAGGTGATGAAAGAAGGACGAGGCAAGTAGAGGAAGACTTACCTAGAGGGCTGAGGAAAATGATGCTGAGAGTAGTAGTAATGATAATGCGGAAAGGCAAAAGACTAAAATGGAAGAGGGGTAAGTGAGTATCATAATATGCAATACAATGAAACAGACAATGGTATGTGTGAGAACTCACCTATAGGTAATAGTAGAGAATGAGTGGCATATAGATATAGTAGGCAAAAAGTAGATATAGCTGAATCTAAAAGAATGAGGAGATAAAAGTTATACAATGCCTAAATATAGGCTATATAAATGTAGAGTAGAGTAGGGGATACCTGTATAGGCAGAAGCAGCCAAATTGCGGGCATAAGCGGCGTCTGGAGAAATAAGGGAGATAGATGATGGGTAACAGGAAAATGGGAGATGCGCAGTGTCAGAAAATGGGAGTTAGGAGTAAAAGAACCTAGAGAGGCAACTATGTAAGATAAAATAAGGGGGAAATGTGGGAAAAGGTATCTCTCCCATCATTTAATTCCATTTAAATGATCCAGATAAAAAAATATATAACTTGTCTGAGAGCACAACTGGCTAAACCACAGCCTTCCATGTGTATTAAGGTAATGACAGCTTAGTGAATTGCCTAGGATGCCCAAAAAGGAGTGGAAACAGATGTCAAAGTTGTCTGAAAATTACTAAGCCTACAAGTGAAGGGCAGCATCCAACTCTTTAATAGTGTGCAAAAGAAAAATACAGGGGTCTGTGGCAAATTTAGGAAAACCACAAGGAGATCATTCAGCCACTGGTGATCTAGAGATTCCAAAAAGAAGCATCAACTGGAATAGAATCCTTCTGTCACAAAAACACAGAGATAAAAATGATATCCTCAGACAAGGCTGTTTTAGACTCAATTGCACTCAAAAGATTATCCCTCAGCCTTTAACTTGTTGCGGCATGCTGCAATGCATTGCATCACCATTAACCGTTCATGTTTGGTCCCCACAGACATACTATGTGCTCAAATCCAGCCAAATGTAGCCAAACTGATTGGTTGGCATTTCATAATAAAGATGGGCAATGACTCAAAACATAACGCCAAAGCAACCCAGGAGTGTATTAAAGCAAAGAAGTGGAATATTCTTGAATGGCCAAGTCAGTCACCTGATCTCAACCCAATTGAGCATTCATTGTACTTGTTAAAGACTAAACTTCAGACAAAAAGGCCCACAAACAAATAGCAACTGAAAACCGCTGCAGTAAAGGCCTGGCAGCAGAAAAAGGAGGAAACACAGCGTGAGTTGCCTTGCCATCAGTGGGGTCTGGTATGGTTTCATGGGCTGGAATGGCATTCTGCAATATCACACCAAATGTAGGATTTTTGTGTTATTATGGTGCCCTGCACAATTTGTGGGTTTTCCGGAGTTCAGACCTTTATTGATCAAAATGTGCCGGCATTTCATGCAATATGTTATAACATTCTGAGAAAGTATACCCCTTGAGGAAGCACAAAATCAGGAGTTCATTATGACACAACGAGAAAAGGGTGTAGCGTAACCAAGAATGATTTAAAGGGGTTTTGCCATGATCTAATGTGACGTGTGATCCTCCAAAATGGGTATTTAATCTCTTTTCTAAATATATGTAATTAAAAAAGTGAAGCCTCTGAGAGCTACAGCCTGACTAATATTCTTCTTATTTGGTGACAGGGAACATGAAGGAGCTTGCAAGGGACTAGGGAGACAAAGCAGTGAATGAGCCTGTGTCTTTTGTATAGAGACTCCACTGGTTGTAATGTAATTATTTGAGTAAACATTGCAGACACTCCCTGGCTTTCTCTCAGCCCACTCCCTCTCCCCCATGACTCAGCATGCTGAGTTAATCTCTCCTGAGCAGATAAGAGGTAAGGAACTCACTTCTTGGCAAAACCCCTTTAATAAAATGGTCTCTACTCATACAGAATGAATATTAGAAAACATCTCTGTGTGATAAAGTGATTTCGGTTTGAGAGGATATATGAAATGTACATGAATTAAATAATTTTTGACAACATTCCAGGTTTGTTTAAAAAAGTCATTTATTGTAAATGAGATAAATAACAAAAAATTGATATTTAGGCCGAGCGTTGCTTCCACATTTATGATGGTAATCTAAGGAAACAAATAAGAGCTGTGAACACCAGGATATAGCACAATACATTCTGTACATGTTTATTACGCTTGTTAATATGACTTTAAACCATTCTATTCATGTGAATGTAATTATTTGGCAGGATGAGGGGTGTGTACGCGATTGTATAAAGGGGATAGAGAGCGTTAAGACATAAATACAATCAGCACAAACAACAACTTGAAAGCAGATGATACTGAACCAACCATCTGCTGTTCTGTGTTTGGCAGATTGTGTACTGACAGCAATTGTGGCCATTGTGCCCCTTGACCAGCGTCATTGTTTATGTAGCCTGAGAATGAGCGGGCAAGTCTCCTGTATGCCAACGCGGAGGTGTGACAGAATGTATTCTTAAGGCTAAATATTTTATAAAGGAAATGTCTAATACAATAAACAATCATCAAATGTCAGTGTTGGGGGAGTGAAATTAAAATATTTTCAATAGAAGATTGGATATATCGAATAAGACTTAGGGCGACATGTATGAAAACTGTCTAGGTCTAAAACTCTCTTTGTTGCCCATAGCAACCAATCATTGCGCCCCTTTCATTTTTCAAGAGCACTATATGACATGAAAGGGGCGCTCTGATTGGTTGCTATGGGCAACAAAGTGAGTTTTCGACCTAGACAATTTTCACACATGTGGCCCTTAGGGTATAACACAGCGTTTTTCAATCCGAAAAAAGGACTGAAAGGCGCTGTGTCAAATGCATCCAACCACGTGGCAAAACTGTGCTGCGTTTTTGGTTGCATTTTCTGTGCAGCAGAATCGTACCTTTTTGTTTTAAATCGGGCGTCTGCTGAATAAAACGGTTCAATAATTGACATGACAATTCTTTGAACGGATCCAAGACGCATCAGAAAGACGCATGTAAACACGCATCAGCGATCCCTCGTCTGAACACTGATGCGTGTTTTACATTGAAACTAATGTAAATCACACTGCACATTTTTAGATGCGTGTTTGGGCCCGAAACACGGATCCAAACATGCATATAAAAACGCCATGTAAGCACCCCCCTAAGCCTCGTACACATGAAAGACGTGTATTCTATACAATACTATCCTGTATTAAGCATTAAATGTGCCACCATATTCTTTCTGGCAAGCTTCTAGGCAAGTACCCAAAAGAGGTCCAGACAGCACATCCAAAAATCAAGCGGTTTTCATTCCACCCAAATGTGCAGCGTTTCAGCTCAACAATCATATTTGTTTTCTTGTGCTGCTGTTTTGATTGTTCTAACTCAGTGTTTCTCCACTCCAGTCCTCAAGACCCACCAACAGGTCAAATTTTCAGGGTTTCCTTAGTATTGCACAGGTTATGTAATTATTGTCCATGCATTCTGCTGGAGATCCTGACACAGGTGATGTAATTATTGTCAGTGCATTCTGCACAGGTGATATCATTATTGTCAGTGCATTCTGTGGGAGATCCTGACACAGGTGATATCATTATTGTCAGTGCATTCTGTGCGAGATCCTGACACAGGTGATATCATTATTGTCAGTGCATTCTGTGGGAGATCCTGACACAGGTGGTATCATTATTGTCAGTGCATTCTGTGCGAGATCCTGACACAGGTGATGTAATTATTGTCAGTGCATTCTGTGCGAGATCCTGACACAGGTGATATCATTATGGTCAGTGCATTCTGTGGGAGATCCTGACACAGGTGATGTCATTATTGTCAGTGCATTCTGTGGGAAATCCTGAAAACATGACCTGTTGGTGGGTCTTGAGGACTGTAGTTGAGAAACACTGTAAAACTGAAGCTTCTAAGCAAGAACAGTTCTTTAATGCAGAATCCAACGTAATTTTTTTTGTTTCTCAGAATAGTCTTCCAATTAAAATAAGAAGTATATGGAAACGCAGCACACTATATTATAGCTCCGTATAATTCACTGAACTGTAATACAGTTGTAAGCATGAGTCTTTACATTCTATGTACATGCTGTGTATGTGGCGATGTATAGCACCCAGTCATTATTTCGTCATTTGCATGACTTTTTAGGTTAAGTTCACAAAACATAATTTTGAAGTGTAAATTTACACTTCAAAATCCACGTGATTTGAGGCGTATTTTTAAGTGTATTGTTTAAAAGTGTGGAGCACATTTTAAGGTGTTGTTTCTATGGGGTTTTACTTGCATAAATACTTCAAGAATTGAAAGGCCCTTAAATTTATTTAAGTGAAATCGTTCCTATATACAAGTATCATATATGCTTGGAAAATATGCGTCGTGAATGATGGCAAGTATTTTACATTGGAATCAATGACAGCTACATAGAACATTGTTTGAAGCTTATTTTAAGGCGCATTTCAGCGCAAAATACGCACCAAAATAAGCGTAAAATTATGCCATTTGAACATACCCTTAGAAACAAAGTGAGTTTTTGGTGCCTTAGTTGTCTACATTCATGCAACCTTTCGACAACTGTTCATTTCACACATTGTGGAAGTGCGCCATGCAGCCAAACCACATGCATGTTACAGCAAACTGGTCTTGCAGTTCAGTTATAGACTGCAAATTTATGTGTGAAACAGCTAAATAAAATGGCCAATAACCACATGAAATAAATAGTTAAACTGGCAATTTCGCAAGTTCTCCCACCTACAAAGAATGGAGAGGTCTGTAATTTTTATCGTAGGTAAACTTCAACTGTGATGGACAGATTCTAAAAAAAAAATCCAGAAAATCACCTTGTATAATTTTTAAATAATTAATTTTAATTTTATTGCATGAAATAAGTATTTGATGCAATAGAAAAACATAACTTAGGGTGACATGTATGATTTTTGGCTTTTAGACGTCAATTTTTATGTGCATAATAATAATAATATAGAATGTGGCTGATTTATGAGCCTGTTCTACTGTGGGTCATAAATCAGGTGCATTCTAGTGCTAAGGCAACACTTCTGGCTCAGGTAAACCACTTTGAAAGTGATGTATCTGTCCAGCAGTAATGCGCCTAGAATTGCCGTGCTAACGTGAATTTTTGCCAATCTAAAGTCAGCTTTCTAATATGTATTTAATGGTCTTATGACTTTTTTCTGGGGTTAATGTGTCAGACACTTGTCATATACCCCATATTTTTGGTCTTTTGGATAGACGCATAAACTTCAGTTATGTTACCTTATACTAAATAATGACTTCTACATATATACATATAGACGATTTTTGATAGCAACTTTCACCACTGTGTATCCAATTTTGTATTTGTCTTCCTCCTTTTTTTTTGATGTTTTTTATATTTGGATAGAATAAAATACTATATATTTTAAAGAGATTTGACTCCATTTTTCTTGGTTATATAAATCTATAACTTTGTACAGTTCTAGTGCGCCCCGCCTCCCGCACGTCCCCCAAAATCAGGCGCTCTGTAATGCGATTGATTCTGGCGTACGGACGATGTAAGAATATAGTGAACTGGGCTGCACCAGCCCCGTTCATACATGCCATTCATACATGTCGCTATTTGGTACAGAAACCTTTGTTTGCAATTACAGAGGTCAGACATTTCCTGTATTTCTTATCCAAACTTGCACACACTGCAGCAGGGAGCTTGGCCCACTCCTCCATACAGATCTTCTCCAGATCTTTCAGGTTTTGGGGCTGTCGCTGGACTGTATTGAATTTCAGCTCCCTCAAAAGATTTTCAATTGGGTTCAGGTCTGGAGACTGGCTAAGCTTCTTGTAGAGCCACTACTTAGTTGCCTGCTGGAACACCTAGCCATGACCCATCTTCAATGCTCTCACGATATATGGCCCCATCCATCCTCCCTTCGATATGATGCAGTTGTCCTGTATCCTTTGCAGAAAAGCACCCCCAAAGTATGATGTTGCCATCCCCATGCTTCACGGGACAGTGTTTTTAAGGTTGAATGCATCCTTTTTTCTTATTCCAAACACAGCAAGTGGGGTTGACACCAAAAAGTTCTATAGTCCCAGCTGTACTCAGGTCATTGACCAGGTCCTCCCATGTAGTTCTGGACTGATTCCTAACCTTTCTCAGAATCACCCTTACCCCACGAGGCATGGAGCAGTTGTTTTCTTCTCATCACGCTGCTTGTTTATTGTCCTGCAACCCATCCCAGCCAGCCTTGTGCAGGTCTACAATTTTATCCCTGGTATCCTTTGGTCTTGGCCATGGTGGAGAGGTTGGAGTGTGATTGAGTGAGTGTGTGGATAGGTGTCTTTTATATAGCTAACAAGATCAAACAGGTGCAATTAATACAGGTAATGAGTGCAGAGTAGGAGGCTTCTTCCAGGAAACTACCAAGTCTGTGAGAGCCAGAATTCTTGCTGGTGGGTCGGTGATCAAATACTTATTTAATGCAATAAATGCAAATTATTTAAAACTCATACAATGTGATTTTCAGATTTTTTTTTTAGATTCTGTCTATCACAGTTAAAGTTCAATAAGAATATCAGACCTCTTCCTTCTTTGTAGGTGGGAAAACTTCTAAAATCACCAGTGTATCAAATACTTATTTTCCTCAATATATATGTATTTATTTATATCTGTAAATTCACGTTATTGGTTATATATCTAGCAACAAAACCAATACTTACGCAAGCTCAGGAGGAGTTAGTGGCGGGCTGGGCGCTCTGCTGTTTGTCCTCAGCCCATTTCTTTTTGCATTCTTCACAGATGTGGTTGCAGTACCTGATAGACACAGAAATGCCATTATTACTTAAATTCCTTACTGAGTCATTTAACCCATTTCCTAACCAGGCACATTCAAAACTTCCTTAATACCCGTGGTTTTTAGCACCATAACACTTTGCTGCACTCTTTTTTTCTGCCTCTTTCCATTCACACATAAGGCTTTATTTTCACAAGAAATTCTTTCTGAAAATAGTATCAGAGAAAATAGTAAAAAAAAAATAATTAAACATCTTTTTTTTTTAAAATCATAGCAAAAAGTGGCACTAAAATAAGTTTTGCAATCGTGTCAATTTTCTGTTATAGATTGGTAATATACAAATTTAGGGATGTTGGAGTTGCTGGTTAGGTAGAGTTGCTGGGTAGGTAGATCGACTGTTTGCAGTACTGGATAATGCAGTCACAATAAATCAAAATTATCCCAATGAAGACCAAGATTTGGGAGCTAGTTTGCTCTACCACAGGAGTCAGAACTTCATACTCATGTGGTAGAACAAACCAGCTCCCACATCTTGATCTTCAATGGCATACACCATCCCTAATTACCACTAGCATTGGGTGTAACCACTGATGATTCTGCGACCTGGGAGGAAACATGTCTTTCCCTATGTATATACACTCACCGGCCACTTTATTAGGTACACCATGCTAGTAACGGGTTGGACCCCCTTTTGCCTTCAGAACTGCCTCAATTCTTCGTGGCATAGATTCTACAAGGTGTTGCAACGATGCTCAATTGGTACCAAGGGGCCCAAAGAGTGCCAAGAAAATATTCCCCACACCATGACACCACCACCACCAGCCTGAACTGTTGATACAAGGCAGGATGGATCCATGCTTTCATGTTGTTGACGCCAAATTCTGACCCTTCCATCCGAATGTCGCAGCAGAAATCGAGACTCATCAGACCAGGCAACGTTTTTCCAATCTTCTACTGTCCAATTTCGATGAGCTTGGGCAAATTGAGCCTCAGTTTTCCTGTTCTTAGCTGAAAGGAGTGGCACCCGGTGTGGTCTTCTGCTGCTGTAGCCCATCTGCCTCAAAGTTCGCCGTACTGTGCATTCAGTAGATGCTCTTCTGCCTACCTTGGTTGTAACGGGTGGCTATTTGAGTCACTGTTGCCTTTCTATCAGCTCGAACCAGTCTGCCCATTCTCCTTTGACCTCTGGCATCAACAAGGCATTTCCGCCCACAGGACTGCCGCTCACTGGATGTTTTTTCTTTTTCGGACCATTCTCTGTAGCCCTAGAGATGGTTGTGCGTGAAAATCCCAGGAGATCAGCAGTTTCTGAAATACTTAGACCAGCCCTTCTGGCACCAACAACCATGCCACGTTCAAAGGCACTCAAATCACCTTTCTTCCCCATACTGATGCTCGGTTTGAACTGCAGGAGATTGTCTTGACCATGTCTACATGCCTAAATGCACTGAGTTGCCGCCATGTGATTGGCTGATTAGAAATGAAGTGTTAACGAGCAGTTGGACAGGTGTACCTAATAAAGTGGCCGGTGAGTGTATATCCTTTTGCCATATTTAATTCTTGGTGGTGAAACATCTATAGAGGCCATCATAGATTGACTATTTCATCTTCCCCTAATGTTTCTTTGTTAGGGACCATATTTAGGGTCAATTAGTTTTGGGGGCGGTTACTATGGGGCGGTTACTCCCCTAAGGGCCCGTTAGGGTTAACTCACTTCAGGGACAGAGTATGGTTTCTTTTGGCCTTTCTCTCTGGTTAGTCTTTATTTGTTTGGTATGATAAGTCCTTATCAGCTTGTTTGTTTTTTGTTATTTTGTTTACTGATGCTATTTTTAAAATAATATTTATTGAAAGTTTAGTTAGGCCGTGTTCACACGGCTTATTTCCGACGGATTTGTGCGCCGTATTGAGCGCACAAATCCGCCGTGAATAAGGGGCGGGACGGGGCGGGGCCGGAGCGCGGCGGGGGCGCCGCTCCCGGCCCCATAGACAATGCATTGTTTACGGCGCGTACGCGCCGTAAATAATGTGCATGTCACTTCTCCCCCACGCGGTCGGATTTGCCGAGCGGGGGGAGCGACGGAATCCACTGTTCTCTATGAGAGCAGTGGATTACCGTAATGACTCCGACGGATTGGCGCCGTATTGAAGCGCAAATCCGGCGCGGAATACGGCGCCAATCCGTCGGCAAATAAGCAGTGTGAACGGGGCCTTAAGGTAGGAATCATTTGGATTTATTATTTAATGCCGTAACTCTATGACCAATGTTTGGATTTTGATAACCCAGTAACACACACAGCTATGGGTGTATACCGCAGTTCTTTAGATAATCGAGCCCGTGTCCCTTCATTTATAGTATGAAATAAATAAGGTGGTTCGATATAAACATATCAAAGTGTATCGGTACAGATAAGGCTATATAAGAAAAAATTAGGGTTTGTCCAGCTGTTTGATAAAAACTTGTGATGTCTTTATGAAATACATGGACATACAGGAGACAAAAGCTTATGCGTTTCAGACATGTATGATGCTTTTCCTCATAGCATGCACAATGGTCATAAAGTGAGACTTATATGCAATACATGGATCAATCACAGAACATTAGCACATCATGTAACTTGAGGAAAAATCCCCTTGATGTGCATGTGTGAAGTATGAAGATGGTGCCGACACATATCTAGTATTACAGTGCACTATATCAGACAGATGTTTGCAAATACGGCACTTTAAATATATTGGTACAACCCACATATTGTAATCTGCAGGTAACACAAGAAATAAGATAAACTTATTTAGTAGAACAGTTAATAAATTCATTAATATGATGATTTGTGCCATTACAATAGGATTGGACCGTATTTTACATAGGAATAACTTTGCAACATACACATCTAGTGTGACCACATTTAAAAGTACCATAACTATGTAACCAATTGATATTTTCTGTTGTCTGGGCTCGCTCACAAAGAGACATGGCGATAGCATTTGACCAATAGTAAGTGCTTTGCTGTGCATGTGGTTTCTAAATCAGGCTATACACATCAACATTTTCTTGTTTTAATTCAAGTTGGCTAGAAATTATAGGTGACCCCCAGTCTCCCTTCCTAGCTTAGGCCTTTAGCTTGAGTTACAAAAAGCAAGTGACTATTCATAATAGCATGTGGGCTAATAACCCCCTACTCTCACAGAGACATTGGGGGCGGGGTGTGAAGTTGAGTTTTTTTTTTTTTGTGTGTTTTCGTTTCTGTTTTTTAATGTATTTATTTTACATTTTGTGTCCCCTATAAGGTCAGAAAAAGACCCTTTAAAGGCGCTTTTACATACATTTTTATCTTTTTTTGAAAACTCGTTTTTATTGATTTTCTTCATCATTAAGAGAGAACATGGCTTGACATTTCATACAATACAATAGTCATAACAATTGGGTAACCCTCAAGGGAAGCATAACCAAAAAGTATGAAAAAAGCCGTTCCATTCAATTTCACAAAAAGTTCCCCACCCTTGTACACACAAGTCACTCAACGCGCATCGGATAACATAACAGAAATAGAAGTGTATCCATCTGCATCGTCGACTTCCCAACTCCCCGGCAGGTTATATATATGGAAATTGTAAGAGACTACAGCGTGTGCAACCATGACAGAGAGCCAGACTCGGACAATCACCGTTCAAAAACATAGAATAATCTAGCATGTAAAGATTAGCAGTAATCTATAGCTGAAACTTAAAACCAAAAATAAAATAATAACAGAAAGAATGAATAAAAGATGGTCCGTGCTTGAGATATCATAAGTATTACTAGTTTCAAAATGGCGATATTTATGTCCTTCCTAAGTCCTGAAATGAATTCAACTGTCGGACAGTCAGGATTATCAGGTAATGGTTGAGCCACAAGCTTATTTTAGTAGTACTCGCAAAGGGGTCCAAAAGAAAGTCGCTCCCACCATTCCGTATACGATGTCTTATCGGTTTGTACTGTGCGCTTTCCCATCCCAGGTGTTGTTCTAAGGTTCCCCAAGGTCAGAAAGAAATCTCCCACTGCTTAAAAAATGTATGGAGTGTGTCTCTTTCATTTGTTCAATTATAACCCTGTCCATACATAGGTATTTACAATTTTTGGATTTGAATGCCGCCTGTAAACCGACTGTCTACCTTTTGCATTGATTTAAATAGAAAATCCGTGCATCAGTCCACACTGCACAGATTTTCCGCTGGACAGTTTTTGACACCGTAGGTGTAACGAAAAACTTAGAACATGTTCATTCTTATGCCCGGTTTTTGGGCAGAACATGAACATGTGTGTGAAGGGGGGCGACTTGAATCCGCAAACCGTGGACAAAAGCCTTCCCACTGCCTGCCAAAAAAAGACAAAATGCCGGTCAGAAAACCCGACCAGTATTGGTCTTTGCCGTGTGAATGCAGCCTCATATATCAGCGGAAATCGGCAAAAAAATATATAGATAAAAATGTATGTAAAAACTTATACCCCCCTAAACTCACTGTGGAGCTGATGTGTATCTGAATGCATCTGCAGACACCGGTAATTACATGTCTAGTGGGGCCAGGAAACAGAAAGCCTGAAGGTTTCTGGCTCATCTGTATACACTGAGTGCTGTGTATACAGTTATCAAAAAGACAGGGACAGTAAAAAACCATCCCTGCCTTTTCTCTGGAGAGTCGAACTGCCACTGACAAATGACTCTCCACTCTAAGGCTACGTTCACACGGCTTATTCACGCTGTAATTGCGGGACGGATTTCGCCCGCAGTTACGGCTTGAATAAGGGGCGGGACGGGGTGGGGGCACTGCCCGCCGGCCCCATAGACAATGCATTATTTACGGCGCGTACGCGCCGTAAATAATGTGCATGTCACTTTCTCCCCCCGCGGCGGATTTGCCGAGCGGGGAGGATGACGGAAACCACAGTTTCTCTATGAGAGCCGTGGACAACCGTAATGACAGGGACGGATTGGAGCCGTACTACAGCGAAATCCGGCGCGCAGTACGGCTCCAATCCGCGCCCAAATAAGCCGTGTAAACATGGCCTAAGGGTACTTTTACATGATGTACTGCGGCGCGTACAGTACACGCTGCAGTTACATGTTGTTTTTGGGAGCTCGCCTGATACGGTACTCCTTGGGGGGTGGGGCCAGCAGCCGCCCCCTTAGACATGCATTTACCATGGCGCAATTTTTCCACATAATTAACATGTCATTTATCTCCTGGGTACATCGATTGTATTTTACAAGGGGAGAGGGGCGTAATCCTAGTTTTCCCATAGAACTATGGGTTACTGTAATTTTTTCGCACATCTTGCCCGTTTTTAAATCCAAATACACCCGAAAGGGGGTGCCAAAATTACCCCTTGAACATAGCCTAACCTGCACAATTTTGGCAGTGCAAACTATGCATAGACAGTTCAGGATGTCTGTGCAGAGTTAGGGCTCATCCCCAAGGCAGGGCACAAATACCGGTTGGTTTATGCGACCGGTATCTGTCCTGTTTTCGTGCCACGCACACGGCTGCCTGGGGACAACTTTTCTCCGCGGTTAGTGGAGAAAAGTCCTCCCCCTTCACATTGCAATGTTCATAAAATGTCCAAAAACCGGACGGAAGAATGATGATTTTCAATGTTTTTCAGGAGGCCGTAGTTTTGAAAAAACGCCGGGCGGAAAACCCCTGCAGTGGGCTGGCACAGGTTTTCCAACACCCCGGGTGAGTTGGGTTTTGGGGCCGTATTTTCAACATTTGCAAAACCGAAAACCCACTAAAAAAAGTGGGAAAACCGGGCCGGGGGGACATCCCAAACACAAAACCGCCCAGGTTTTAAATTAAACGGGATTTGGGATTCTAGTTAAAGATTAATCATCCAGAACCGGGTTTTAAATAGTGCTTTTTCCCCTTAAAGTCAAAAACACACTAGAATTGCACAAAGCTCATTTACATATTTTTAACTTGAACAGTTAGAAAAGAAAAATCCTCTTTTGCATTGAGGTGGTAGTTAAAGAAAATTTGGCGTTAAGGTTTTTTTTAGCTGCAATCTGAATATGTTTTGGAAGTTAAAGATCAGTAATGAACTGAAAATCTTGTTTGCCGCATACTCATTCTTCTCTTGGCAACTTGAGAGAGCACAAAAAACATGATGTCTAGTAGGGTTTTGTGTGTGAAATTTTAACATTTGAGGGAAAAAGGTTTGGGAATTTTTATGGGCAAGTATACAGGGTGGCATTTAATCCTCCATTTTCTGACTTCTTGCCTTATCTAACACTGCCATCTACTGTTACTGTTACTTTGTGTCTCAGACCCTCACTGTGTAAGGAGCAACAGACTCCAAGATCTTGTACCCATAATTTATGTATATCATATAATTTATATATATTTGTATATCATATATATGCACACAGAAAGACATTCCCATCATAACCCATAATTTGGATAATCCACTCGTGACTATAATCTGGGACCCACAGAATTGAATATCGGCTCAAATTATAAATCTTTTAAATTAATTTTTAGTATAACTATATTTTGGTGAATATTTGCTCTGGAACTTAGTGGTCATAATTTTAGGCTGGGAGACTGCTTGGAACAGTTATGACATAAACTACAATTATATGCTACAGAAGTGTTCTTTGCATATATTTGGCCATTCTTCTGCAACCAGAGAAGAAGGAGAGGCTGAAGTGATTCTGGCTGTCCCTTCAAGAATGTGGGGTAAGCAGGCACAGGAGGTCAGAACCAAAAGATACAACCTGCTGTAGGATCTGTCCAGTCTTTTAGCAACGCTCCTCAGTGGGATCGGTCACCGATCCAAACAGTAGTTTAGTCACTTTTTATTTCTGTCTTTGCACGTTTGTCTTTTGTTTTTTATTTTTTGTAACTAAGTACTTTACCTGCATATAAAACCCTAAACTTTTAGTGTATGTCCACACAGAATATGTAAAATGCCTTGACAAAGCGTGGCGATACGCGAAACGGCCGCAGGCCAGTGCATGTGCTAAACCTCCTGATGTATTTTATGGAATAAAGATGAAGAAATAAAGGAAAATTGTGCCGCTTGCTTTTGTCTCCTATTATGGAATACTGCATGGACTTTCTTTCATTTAAAGCTGAGCACCACCTTTGATATCTTGATGGAATGGTGAATTGGTTATCGATCAAGTATGTGGTGTTTGGAGGAGCCCGAAGTTGCTTCGGCGAAAAGTGCCGCCTGACTCTACGTTATTTTTACTGGAATATGTAAAATATTGGTCAGATTCTGTTTAAGAATCCAGCCGGTATTTTCTCGTCTTTCAATGGTTTTGGTGACTAATCTGTCTGCGGTTTGCAGATTCGCCCATCCCCCATAACCATTAAATTGCACGTCTTCCGCCCGAAAAACAGGCGGAAAATTGTGCATGTTTTCCTAGTTTTTCGGAACACTGGCTATGGCGGATGGTTTCTTGTCGGTTTTCAGACTGTTTCCAAATCCGCAAACCATCTGAAAATCTTACCAAGAAACCATGCCGTGTAGTTTTGCCTTTTTTCCCCACAATCTGTAGAGCATAAGTTGTTGCTTGTGCATGTTTTCTGTGACTGCTCAAAAGTAGTTGGCACCAGAGAGGATGTGATGTGTGATGTTGAGTCCTATCACTTACATTCGATTAGTAGTGATAGTGTTAGTGTTTCTGGGTGTATGGAGCATTTCGGGGTATGTGAGGTGCCCAGTTTGTAGCCTGAGTTGAGGTGTAAGTGTGAAACTGAGCTGTGGAGTAGCACATCCTTGTGGTCATACCATGGCCGCATGTATGAGGGCAGTACAACCGTTACGAGGGTATACTCTACGGGGGACGTGGCGATCTTGTTAAGCCTGGGGGGAGCGGTTGCCGGGGGCTCAAGGCTCCGCCTTTTGCTTAACAGAGGCTTTATTAAGGCTCATTCACACGAGCTTATGTGGGCGCGGATTGGAGCCGTGTACTGTGCGCCGGATTGTACCGGCTCCAATCTGTCCCTGTTAACTACGGTAATACAACTTGCATATCATAGAGAAATATGGACTTCCGTCTCTCCTATCAAGCTCGCGTGAATCCCCAGGGCGGGGAGGGAGGGAAAGTGAAATGTGAATTATTTACGCGCGTTCGCGCTGTAGATAATGACAGTCTATCGGGCCGGGCGCAGATGCCGGCCCCCCCGCCCGATGCACGGCTGCCAGGCGTAATTGCGGGGCACGAATCCGTCCCCCGGCATTTACGACGGGCAATATGCCATGTGAACGGGCCATAATTGTATGCACGTCTGTGCAAAGCGCATACGATTAAGACTGTTTGGTGGCAGCGTGCTTGGGATCTATACTGTGCACTGTGTGTTCATACACAGGGCAAATTATACATTTAATAATAGTTACTATTTAAAAAAACCCTGTAATAAGTAGCTATACATTACATTACTTTATACATTGCACTTAAAACAAGTGTTAGCACTCTTTATTTATGACACATACTTGTCACGGTATCCATAAGCTCCTGGACCGTATACACCGGTAATACCAGGGGCAAATCCAACTTCAAATCCACTGTGCAATCCTAGTTTCTCAAACCTTTTCTGATATTTTCCTACATAGGATATCTTTCCAATGGCAAACCCGAGGAAACCAGCCACTGTGTCACACAAAAGAACATTTTACATTATATTAGTAATGCATTTCCTACATTTCTAAGATAATATAATTGAGCATTCAGACGACGATATCATTGGTAGCACAGAGAATTAATGTCAGCTTAGCGTTGTGGGTATTATTCATAAAACTACTGTTAAGTTTTTATACCTCACACTGCACAAGCTTAGGCAAGGAAAAAAACAAAAAAAAAACACCCAACCGTTTGTTTTTTGACGATATCATGGTAGGAAAAAAAAACATTACTATTAGCTGCAAATTATTAGCAACATTTAGATTTTAGAAGAACGCAATCTAATTAGAGTGTGTCTATTTTCCACAACACATTTATTTTGTCACTAAACCATGGGTGATGTGTCTTCAGTTTTGACTTTGCTTTTCCTCTACATTGGGGTGCAGCTATGACCAGGTACTGATTAGCTATAGGACTGGAGTGCTCCACCAGAATACCGGAGGATTCTAAGGTTGGCCTAAGCTCCAATACAATACTGTACCCATAATATATCAGGGCACTAGAAGTCTAGCAGAAGACAACTGCATGTGTAGGTAATTTTATTACCAGTCACCAGATGTCTTTTTAAACCCTGCATGTGCAATGATTATATTAAAGTGGACATACACATATATCTGTACATATAGAGATGGGATCTTAAAATAATTTTCTCCATTGGACCCATGGAACTTCAGTCTCACTGGTAAAGAAACATTCTCTTCTCAGTGGATTCACCAGTTACTCCATCCTTTCTTATATTTATTCTAAAGCTCTGTGTGTTCTGGCTGGCTGATGCAAGTCAAAGAAATTTGACTGTTTCACTCTCAACACAGTATATACACATGGAGTGATGACCAGCTGCTTTTAACAACAGTCACAGTGTTTTATTTATCCAATATTACTTTACAGCTTTACATTATTGATGTGAACACTCAATTTCTGAAAATTAAACGGTGAAAAAATATACTGTTTATGGTTAATTGACTGACTGATTAGATATTGTGACAGATTAATTGCTTTGTATAAATACAAGCCAACCAATTCAAATATAATAGACAGCAACATTTGTATTGACAAATTGGAAAACCGTAATGTAGGATAAAGATTACAACTAAAATATGTCTATGGCTCAATATCACCATAACCAGCAGCCACCACAATTTAATGGATACTTCCATTTATTTTTTCATGGACACTGAATAAGTCCCCTATTTTGACTATAGTGGGGAAAATAAGTTTTTCATACACTGGTGATTTTGCAAGTTTTCTCACCTGCAAACAATGGAGAGGTCTGTAATTTTTATCGCAGGTAAACATCAACTGTGAGAGAAAGAATATAAAAAACATCCAGGAAATCACACTGTATGATTTTTAAATAATTAAATTTTAATTTTATTGATGAAAATATAGTATCTATGCAATAGAAATAAAACAGAACTTAATATGTGGTACAGAAACCTTTGTTTGCAGTTAGTTACAGAGGTCAGACGTTTCCTGTAGTTCCTGACCAAGTTTGCACACAGTGCAGCAGGGATTTTGGCCCACTCCTCCATACAGATATTTTCCAGATCTTTCAGGTTTCTGAAAGTTCTATTTAAGTTCTATTTTGGTCTCCTCTGACCACATAATCTTCTCCCATGCCTTCTCTGGATCATCCAGATGATCATGGGTGAACTGTAAACAGGCCCGGACATGTGCTGGTGATAAGGGGGACCTTGCGTGTCCTGCAGGATTTTAATCCATAATGGCATAGAGTGTACTGCGTAACGGTGCTGAGTAGTGGATCAACTGAGGACCACTGCAGGCTGATGGTGGAAGCCCAACCAGGGAGCGGAATCTAAGTATGGTCCCGGTATTTCACAGAGCCCGTCGCAAGCGGGGAAGGATCGGACTTGCTGCGGCGGGAATCTACCAGGTCGCTTCCTGTGGCGGGCCTTGCTTGCGGGGGTGGCCAGTGGTAGGCGTGGTATGTACAGATTGTAAGCAGGCTCGTTAGTCGGGGATCAGGCGGAAATGGTCAGGACAAGGCGGCTCTGGTTCGTAGCAGTGGACAGGGCAGAAGGTCTGGGCAACGGCAAGATTCGTGGTCGGTAAAGCGTGGGCAACGGGTAGGTACACGGGAAGAAAGACAAGGACTTTCTGGAACGCTTTCTCAAAGGCAATGAACACTAAGGATACGGCAAGGCTGTAGGAAGTGGCCGGACTTTAAATAGGAACAATTGCCAGCAATGGACTAATTACTGGTGCAACTGTCCCTTTAAAATTTCACACTGCCGGTGCGCGGACCTAGGGAGCGGGGACGCGCGCGCCAGCGGGACAGAGGCAGACAGAAGGCAGTGAGCGTGGCCCGGGTAAGTGGTTGCCGGGCACTGACAGGGGGGGCCTGGTGGTGCGTGAGCGGACCCCAGACTCTACGTGCGGCCACGGGGCTGCCGCTCGCCTCGGCGGCTGGGCAGGATGCGCCTGCGACCCAGGACGAGGATCGCAGGGGCATCCGTGACAGTTACTAACAGTAATCTTTAAGACTATGGTTTCTTTCAGGTAAATGAACAGGTCCTCCTGTGTAGTTCTGGGCGTAATTTCCTGACTTTTCAGATCATACTTAACCCAGGAGGTGAGATCTTGCAAGGAGCCCCCCAGAATGAGAAAGATGGACAGTCATCTTGTGTTTCTTTCAATTTCCTATTAATAGCACCAACAGTTGATGCCTTACATCACCAAGCTGTTATGACCATTGTCCTGTAAGCCATCCCAGCCTTGTGCAGGTCTACAATTTTGCCCTGGGGTCCTTAGACAGCTCATTGGTCTTGGCCATGGTGGAGAGGTTGCAGTGTTGATTTGAAGTGTGTGGAATGGTTGTCTTTTATTCAGGTATGAGTTCAAAAAGGTTTTAAATTAATACTGGTAATGAATGCAGTAGTAGAAGCGTTGTCTATAAAGATAAATATTAACGGGTCTTCTGTGAGAGCTAGAATTCGTGCGCGGTTCGGTTACGTGGTCGAAATACTCTATGTCATGCAGTAAATTGACAAATTAATTTTTCAAAAAACTTACATTGTGTTTTCTGGATTTTTTTTAGATTCTGTCTCTCACAGTTGAAGTGTACCTACGATAAAAATTACAGACCTCTCCATTCTTTGTAGGTGGGTAAACTTGCAGTGTATCAAATACTTATTTTACCCACTATAACTACCAAGGCATTTATGGGAACTTGCCACCCTGGATTACACTAGTGGTAAAATGAAGTTCACTGCCATAAATATAGCCAAATGATCCTCAGAAAAGACAAGACTGAAATTCTACCTAAATTATAAAATGTGTCCTCCTATCAAGCAACACACCGACCTTACTGAGATAATTGTGCAGTGATGATACTGTTCCAATTGATAAAATAGTGGCTTTGTAAAGACAAATATATAAAGTTCTAATCATTAGTTGACTAGAACCAAACAGAAAAAGCAGTGGTAACTAGCTTTAAAAAGAACCTATCACCTCCAGGGAAACCTCATGAAGTAACAGGAGACTAAAATACAAACACTTCCTTAAATATGCTTCATTAGGAAAATCAAAGATTTCACCTGTAATTTCAGTTTTTTAAAAAGCGGGGTGCCCTTTAAGACAGCTTGAAGTCCTGGGCAAAGGCGGCACACATGACAGCTTGATGGATTGATAATGGGGGTGTTGACAGTTGTGCTGCATCTGAGCTGGAAGAGTCCATTGTGCAGGGGGGAGCCAGGAAGTCTACATCATGAGCACACTGATTTTCTCTGGGCTGCTTTGTCTGTGCTGGATACAACACTAGCAGCAGTGTCATTAAGATGCCTGTAGATCCTGCAACGCTATGTCCTCAGTGTGCTATGCCTGCAGTGTATGTAGTGATAGACTCAGATTACCCTGTACAAGCAGCTATGCCCTCGGCTCCCCCTGCACAGTTGATTTATCTCAACAGAAAGAATCCCTGCTACTAGGAGCTCTGTAAGAAAGTGAAAGTAAAATCCTGTCTCGGTTAAAACTAATTATGAGGCACCTCGGCATTGCTAAGGACAATGTATTGGAAAAAGTCTTATAATTTCATTATACTACTATTTATTGTGGTGATGTGTGGAGGACGGGTATAAGTAATCATAATAATTGCTGCTTGGCTCTATGTCACTAACATTTGTCAGCTGTCTGTAATTAGCATATGAGCTGGAATGAGTGTGAGGATCAGTGGTGGGCGGCAGGAGCAGATTGAGATCAAGGGCATCTGGAAACAGGCCTAGCATGACCAAGTAACTCCCCTTTTATTCTTTTACCAATGACCTCCGATTATAGCTGGCCAAACTGCTGTGGCCACGTTGTATTCTTCGGAAATACTGTTGAGAAATAACTGTATGAGTATTTGTCTAATTATCATTATTTCTTGATTTATGCTCTTCTGTGACTGCCGCTGGATGCTTCCTCTGTGAAATTTGAGAAAATCTTGTTTCATTGTGGTTTTATTTGGAAAATTTCATAAATAAAACCTTTTTTTTTTTTTTAATTAGGCATATGAACTCCTGTAACAGATCTTCACTGTTTATTAGTTTATCAGTCGAGGTATAGCTAAATTACTTTCTTGAGGTCCAGAGAAGCTTCTCTGCTAATGTAAAAACAGTAGAGTAATTACTGTTTTTGTCTGAAGATCAGATAATACATCAAGCTCTCCACTGCTGGCCTCCACCTGTGTGATGACACTCATTCCCTGCTATCGGATAGACAAACAGGCAGGGGTGGGAGGAGATGTACCAGGTTGGTCACTTGGGGAACAGAGGAGCAAGGAAGGTGATAAAATCACTTGTAAATCGCTTAACAAATAAAAAGATGAACAACGCATATATATTTGGGAAAATGTTCTTTAGTGTTTCTACATTTTGAAATAGCTAATCTTTGCAAGTGAGACAAACCACTTTAAGTCACACGATATCCCACACAAACAATGACAATCTGACAAACAAGTTTCCTTATTGCAGGAGCTGCAATCAGAAGCCCAGATCACTGCTTGGTACCGTAGTGCAGGATTTGAGAAGAGTAGGATTTTCAGCTTAGATTCAGTGAAATCATCATTTTTATGTTTAGGGTTCACATATTTTAGGGCAGGCCTTTTGTTTAATCTCAGGTTTCAGACAACTGTAGCTTTTTACTTGAGGACTGGGGTCCCCTCTACTAATTGGTAATAATCACTTTTATTAAGAGAGATCAAGGATTTGTGTTAGGGTGAGTGTCATATATTCCTTAAAGGGATTGTCAGATTTATTTTTTAACCCCTTCCTGACAAGTAGTCAGAATATTTTGGCTCTTCATTTTTTTCCTTCCCACCTTCCATACTTTTTTTTATTTTTCCATCTACATTAATATGAGGGCTTGTTTTTTGGAAGAAAAAGTTTACTTTTTAATGGTTCCATTGACCAATGGTTCATAGAATGCACTGGGAAACTGAAAAAAAATCTAAGTGGGTTAAATGTGAAAAAAAAACGGTGGTGGGGGGGGGTTGTTTTTACAGTGTTCATTCTTTGGTATACATGTTGTATTATTTGTATTCTGTAGGTAGTATGATTTCAGTGATACCAAATATATAGGTTTTTAGTTATATTTTTGCACTTTAAAAAAAATAAAAAAAAATAAAATAGTCTCTATCTTTTAGGGCTTGTTCACACGGCGTTTTGGATCCGCAAAACGCAGCATTGGATTACTATTACTTGGGATCCGTTTTTGAATGCTTTTTCATTGCGTTTTACGCCATCCGCTTTCCGGATGGTTTTCAGAAGGACGGCGGGGGTGGGGGGGGGGGAATCTCTCTCTCTCTCGACCTCGTCCTCCCACATTGGCACCTCGTGCCTCCAACAGCAGCACTCCTCGTACCCGATCTCCTCGTCCTCCCACAAGCAGCAACTCGTACACAGCTACTCCTCGTCCTACCACAGCAGCACCCGTCCCAGCTCACCTCGTTCCTCCCCCCCAGCAGCACCTGTCCTCCCACAGCACACCTCGTACTCCACAGCAGCACCTCGTCCCAGCTTCTCCCCACCCCTCCCCCCTCGTCCTCCACAGCTGCACCTCGTCACTCCCACAGAGCACCTCGTCCACTGCTCACCTCGTCTCCCACCAGCAGCACTCCTCGTCCCAGCTCTCCTATCCTCCTCAGCAGCAACCTCGTACCAGCTCTCCTAGTCCTCCCACATCAGCACCTCGTCCCCAGGATCTCCTACGTCATCCCTCAGCAGCACCTCGTACCTGCTATCCTCGTCTCCCGCTGCAGACCTGTCCCAGCTCACCTAGTCATCCCACAGCAGCACCTGTCCCAAACTCTCCTCGTCCCAGCTCTCCTCGTCTCCCACAGCTAGCACACTCGACTCCCACAGCAGCACCTCGTCCTCCCAACAGCAAGCACCTCGTCCTCCACGCAGCTTACTAGTCCCAGCTCACCTCGTCCTCCCACGCAGCACCTCGTCCCCAGCTCACCTCGCATCCCATCAGCTGCACCTCGTCAAGCTCACCTCGTCCTACCACTGCAGCACCTCGTCACCCAGCTCACCTCGTCATCCCACAGAAGTCACCTCGTCCAGCTCACCTGTCGTCCTCCTCTGCCAGAACCTCGTCCTCCCACAAGCTTGCAACCTCGTCTCAGTCACCTCCGTCCTCCCACAGCAGCAACCTGTCCAGCTCTCCACGTCCTCCCCACAGCTGCACTCTCGACCCAGACCTCACCTTCGTCCCTGCCCCTCACTCGTCTCCCACAGCCGAAACCTGTCCAGCCTCGCCTCGTCCTCACCACAGCAGACCTCGCTACCGACTCTCCTCGTCCTCACAAGACAGCAACTAATCATCCAGCTCACCTCGTCCTCATCCCAAAGACAGCAACCCTGTCCAGCTCTCCTCGTCCTCCACAGCAGCAACCTCGTCCCCAGCTCTCTCGTCCTCCCAAAGCGCACCTCATCCCTGGCTCACCTTTCCTCACAGCAGCACCTCGTCCTGTATCCTCGGTACTCCCACAGAGCACCTTGTCCTTCCACACGCAAGCACCTCGTCCTCCCAACAGCCCAGCACCTCGTCCACAAGCTTCCTCGTCCTCCCACAGCAGCACCTCATTCCCGCTAACCTCGTCCCTCCCACAGCTGCACCTCGTCCACAGCTCTCCTCGTACTCCCCACAGCAGCAACCTCGTCCAGATCTCCTCGTCCTCCCACAGCAGATCCTCGTCCTCCCACAGCAGACCTCGTCAAGCTCAACCTCGTCCTCCCACAGCAGGCACACACTCGTCCCAGCCTCACCTCGTACACGACGCGATCAGCAGCCCCCCGATTCCAGCGCCGCGCCGCTCACTGCCCCCGCGACTCTCGCTAGGTCCCTCGCGATCTGCGCACCGCTCACCTTGCCCCCGCTTACTGCAGACCGTGCCAGCGTCCCGCATCCAGCCCGCACGTCGCCTGCGCCCCGCGATCCAGACCTGCTCAATGACGCTTTTAGCTTCCGCTTTCAGGATGCAAAGCGCAGCTGTTTCATACCAGGAGTTGTGGGAGCGCTTTTGGACAAGTGGCAAAGCGGACTCCATTTCTTCCTATGGGTTTTCACTTGCGTAAACCGCAAAAAGGAATTGACATGTTCAATTCTTAAAGCGGATCCGGAAAAAAGCACAGTGCAGGGAGAGCCTTTCAAAAAGCTCAGGCGTGATCTACCGTGCGGGAACTGTGTTGCGCTTTTGACCATTCAAAATCAATGTTCTTAATCACACTGACAATTGTTAGTAACGTTTGCGGCCATCCGTTTTAAAACGGATCACAAAAACGCCGTGTGAACAAGCCCTTAAATTGGCGCTACAGCACCATTTCCTGCAAACAATACATTTTTCTTTTCCACCTCTGGACCTGAGTGAGAGCTAATTTTTTGTGCTCTCAAGTTTTTTTTTTTATTAGTACCATTTTGGGATATGTGAGACTTTTTGATCAATTTTATTCCAATTTTTGGGGGATGTGAAATGACCAAGAAACACAAAATTTTTGGCTTTTAAAATTTCTTTTCTTTTATGGTGTTCAGCGTATGGGATAAATTATGTTTTATTTTAATAGATCAGACTTTTCTGGACGCGGCGATACCAGTTACTTGTAACTTTTTTTATTTGTTAAATGGCATACTAGGGCGATTTGAACTTTTAATATTTGAATTTTATTTTTTCAACTTTAATCTTTTATTTTTTACACTTGTACATATTAGTCCCCTACGGGCAGTGTTTTTTCAACAGTGTGCCGCGGTATACACTAGTGTGGGCCGAAACATGGCTCGGGTGTGAAGCGGGGAAAGTTCCCCCAAAAACATATGGTGGCCCTGTGTTTTGTTTCCCGGCAATGCGCCAGCGAATTGCGCAGTCCACGCTTCTACAGTGTAGGAGCTGTGTACAAATAAACACATGCACGTGGCTTTGCACCGCTCGCAAACTTAATGACGTCCCGAGGACAGGCGAGCATTATCATGAGGTGAGCGGAGAGACTCTTGCATCTGCCCAGTCGCCAATGTAATGACCGCAATAATGCTGTGTATAATCATTAAGTCAGCAAAAAGCTTAATTAACAGTTAATAGCTGTCTGCTCATTATGAGCTTCTTGCACTGAGTATATAACTGTTGGCAGAACAGAATATTCTAGCATATCGAAGCTGGTACTTTCTAGCTACTCCACGCAGTATACTGATTATAACAATGACGAAATATCTTATTGGCCATGAGGCTGGAAGGTATACAAGTACAGCTAATATGCTGGAGTATATGAGCTGCGTACTGTACTCAGGCCTCATGGCCATAGTAACTTTCCTATTGTTTTTACAAACCTTTATATTGCAGTATATGCCTGGAGAGGTCCTTTAGTGTGGCAAGATAATGTAATACTCTTCTATTTTAGTGTGTGGCTGCGCACACTATTAGCATGATGGAGAAGTATTTGTGAATTGGAAAAGGCAAATGCGCCGAACCAGGGGACCTGGACCAATCTCTGACCCTTGATGAAGGCCCTAGCTATGAAGAGCGGTCGAACAAACGAAAAAGACAAGGAACGGTGGAGTCAAGGCCAATACAGTGTAAGCTATCTATTCATTTGGATTTACTTTCTCTGGGGATGCGACAGCACCAAAACAGCCACTGTGCTGGTGTGTGGTGAGAAGCTATCCAATAGCGCCATGGTGCCAAGCAAGCTTCAACGCCTTCTCCAAACGAAACTACCATTCTCGTTCCAAAACAACCGATTGGAGGTTTTTTGTACATCACCGAAAACGCTTATAGAGGAGAGAGGCAACTTTTTTGAGAAAAGCACAAAGTAAATAGAGCAGCCCTCAAGCTAGCTACCTTGTTGCTGAACTCAATGTAATTCAAAATAGTACAACACTGTGGCGAAACATTAATTCTGCCAGCATTGTTAAAAAGCTATTGTAATGAGATTGCTTGGCCTTGACGCAAGCCAATGTGATAGACTTAAAGTGCATTCTCTCTGATAAAACAATTGCCAGAGGATTGATGACCATGTTGCGGACAATGAAACTAGTTGTTTGGAAAAGTGCGCATCAGTAAGAAATTTGCCTTGCAACTTGATGAGTCGACGGATTCAGTGGACATCTGTCAATGTTGGCCAATGAGCCGTTTTGTTGGATGGAGAAGGCCATTAGATGAAAATCTCCTATTTTGCAAGCACTGCCAGCAAAGATCAACAGGAGAGGTAATATTCCAGGTCACATCGGAATATCTGATAAAAGGGCGCTTACATGGGGAAAACTGCACAGGATGTCTGCATGATGAAGCCGCTGCCAGGGTCGGGCAACAAAGGCTTTGTAAGTAGGGTTAAAGAAAGAAACCCAGATGTTCTTGTTACCCACTGTTTCTTGCACAGTCGAGGCCCTCGTTTGCAAAGCCCTTACCAGCAGAGATCTATCTCCTATGTTGGATGATGTTGTGAGCATACGTGAACTTTGTGAAGACACGGGACCTTTGGTGATGTGTTCTCTTTCTCTTATTTGGTTTTTGTTTACAGAAATGGGAGCGGAACATAAATTCTTAATTGCTCACACGGAGGTCCGGTGGCTGTTTCACGCTGCAAAGTGCTAGCCGTGTGTATGAGTTGCGAGAGGAGAGGAACTAAATATTTCTGACAAACGGACGGTACCGGATTATTCAAAAGCTGCTTGCAAGCTGATGAGTGGTGTACAAAAAGCTGGAATACCTGGAACTGATATATTTCAATATCCGAATGAATGCTGAACACACGGGTGCAAGGAGCCCGAAAATGAAAAACCTGCTTAACAGCACTGATAATATGAACGGATTCCGTTTAAAGGTGCCACGCTATGGCAAACAACATGTTCCAGGAATGGCAAACCTTCAATGTTCCCGGCCTCACCGAGAAACCTCCACGATGGCAACACTGCTGAATGTGCCGAGGTGATTTGGCAGACATTTGAAAACTCTTGAGGAGAAGTTGTCCGTTTTATTTCTGTCCTTCAGCCTTCACGAATGCCTGACTGGTTAGGGACCATACAGCTCATTATCGTTTTGCTGGAATTAATCGGACTTTAAAGGGCAAGAGGAAACTCATTGAACTGAAGCAGGATCGCGGTTTAAAGCTAAAGTTTGCTGATCTTCCTTTAGGACAGTTTTTGGTTATCTGTTGCCAAGGAGTTCCCATTCTGGCAACAAAAGTATTCTTTACATTGCTTCCATTTTTAACCACCATATCTATGTGAGCTGGGCTTCTCAAGCTTGACTGTGTAAAAACTAAAAAACAGGCGAAGCAGACTGAGAATGTTGAGGGAAGAGCTTAGTGTGTGTCTTTCCACCATTCTGCCAGGATCTCCCTTTTGGTTCATCGAAACAGGCCCAGGTTTCACACTTGAGTGGTATAAATACATTTAGAAGCGAATTATTATTAAATATTTGAATATAATATGTACTGTTTTAGTGTCATTTTGTGCCATTTTGGTTGGTGGTGTGCCCCGGGATTTTTTAAGTGTAAAAAGTTGAAAATCACTGCCCTAGGGTTCTTGAAGATGGTAACCAGGGGACCATGACACATAAAGCAAGATGGTAGATAGAATAAAAGTAAGAAAAGGACTCGACAAGAGACCACAGTTACAGGCTCAGGAAAGGAGGACATTGATTGATATTTAGGACTGAAATGAATGTAAGGTGCAATTTCCATATTTTGCCTTTAACTATTACTACTTTCATGAAGAATGCAATAAATATTTATTTATTATAAGAAATTATTGTGAATTCTCCTGAAGAAGAATCTAGACAAGCATAATTTATATATACCATATGATTACCCTTCATATACGTTCTACATTAAAAGGTCTGTTTTGTTTAGCTTGGAGCTGGAGTCCGGCTATAACAACTTCGACAAACCTTTTAAAGGGGTTTTCTCGCTAAAATGATTTTAACATGTAGGGACAGGTAATTGAAGACTTTTCCTAAATACATTGCTTTGTTGATTTTTGTTTGATTTTATCTCCTCGTAGAGCACACAAGTTTCTCTGCACCAACATGAGTGCAAGAGATTTATAAAGTGTAACTGAGCTGATGTGTCAATCACCCATAGTCTGAACAGCATATGTTATTCTTAAGCTGGCTATGGCTGTTAAAACGGCATGGTGGGAAAACCTGTTTAAAGAGGTTTTACCACAAAGTAAAATTGATGTGGGAAGCTTGAAAACTAAATAGTAAACATTTTCACCATTAATCATTATTAAAAATTCTGTACCATTTTAAGTTTAGCAGCTATCTTAGTGATCCATAGTGTACAGCTCATATCTTAGGGGGACACGACAGTGGAAAAGAGTACTCAGGTCCTGGTCGCACATACTCAAACATCACCTCTCCTCTCAGGCAGCTACTGCCAGTCTCTTCCCTGCTTAGTAATCAAAGTATGCACAGTATGTGCACTGAGAAAAAAAATCCACATTTGATTCTTGCAGGGATTTGAACCTAGGACCCCTATGCTGAAAAGCAGAAGTGCTAACCACTTAGCTGCATGGTAGTTACTCACAAATCTTTACAGACCTTTGTATGACTAGAGTGATAACACTGTGGGGAAAGGCATGGTGATGTCAAACCTGCTGGGCCACATGCTATGCAGTTCAAACAAATGATACATGCTCCCTTTTGAACACACTGAAAGCTGAAGAAAAACAAACCAGGAAGGAAATGCCTTCATGGTAAAATCCCATTAAGTCAGTGAAATTTGCTTCCTACTGCTGGTGAAATGCTCACTTTAACTTATGAACCATCCATCCATAATAAGGAGGCATGCTGTATACCCAAGCCTTTGGATCTACTGATATATTCCTTATAGATGGTAAACTCATATATACCAGGGGTCTCTCTCCTAATTGATCTACTTAACAATGTGAAATGAGAAATACATATCAGAGCCTAACCATAACTAAAGAGTAGAGGCCACTGTTTGAAGCTTTGTTGTCTTGGGTGTTAGCATCTAACTTATCAAGAATAATAAAACTTTGAAATATTATAATATTTATATTCTGTATATATTGCTGTATACGCAGTTTCTAAGCTCTGATTCGCATGCTGCAGTAATAATACACTGGTCACAATACATTCAGACTGAAGTAGCTGGATCTTACATAACTTTGTAAATTATGGATTGTTTGGATATCATTCTTTTAATGGAAATAGTCACAGCTGAAAGAACCAAAACAAAGTTGAATATTAAAATTTACATATATAGCTTCCGTCAGTCATAAGAAGAATTTTTTGGATTTTTTTAAAGTTTTTTTTCTTGAAGCTACAAGCAGAATGGGATCCTCAAGCCTTATACATGAAATATTCTTGCACTGGGTAAACAGCCTAAGGGCTCATATATATGGCTTTATTAGGGTAGAAATAAATAGTGCGGCTGCAGTGCAACCATAGTGTGGCTGTCTTTCTCCTGACCAACAGCCAAAGGCCGCGTGAGTAGTCCCCGGAGCCGATTGATAAGCTATTATCAATCTACTTGAGGCATTAACAACCTGCTTAACAACCTACTGGAGTCCGCGGAGTCGATTGATAACTCTTATCAACTGAATTGAGTTGAGGCCTTAATAACCGGCTTAACGACTATTAGCGACTTCACAACGCAGTAAATTATGTGTCCCCCAGTATAGGTAATAATGTCCCCCAGTAGGTGGATATATACTTTATATGTCTCCCGGTAGGTGTGTAAGTTACATTTCCCCCAGCAGGTATATAGGCAGGTTATGGATCCTCCAGCAGGTATATGGGCAGGTTACGGGTCCCCCAGCGGGTATATAGGTATGTTATAGGTCCCCTAGTAGGTATATAGGCAGGTTACAGGTCCCCTAGTAGGTATATAGGCAGGTTACAGGTCCCCCAGCAGGTATATAGGCAGGTTATAGGTCCCCCAGCAGGTATATAGATAGCTTATAGGTCCCCCAGCAGGTATAAACAGCTTAAACCCCACACACGACTATATACTATAGGGGCCCCACAGCACTATATAGGTAATTATACCCTCCCTGCACATAAAGTAGAAAATACCCCCCCACGAAAATAAGTAATAATACCCCTCCGCCATATAGAATAGATAAAAGGCCTCCCTGCACATATAAAAGTAGATAATAGGCCCCCCTCACATAAAAGTTGATAATAGGCACCCCTGCACCAAGAATAGATAAAGCCCCCCCGCACATAAAAGTAGTAAAAGCCCCTGTACATAAGAAGTAGTAATAGCCCCCCCTCACATATAGAAAATAATAGGCCCCCTGCACATAAGAGTAGATATATAGGCCGCCCTGCACATCTAGAAGTTAGTAATAGGCCCCCCTGCACACAGTAAAAGTAGATTATAGCCCCCCTGCACAATATAAAGTAAGATAACAGCCCCCCTGCACATCTAGAAGTAGATAATCGTCCCCTGTACATATAGAAGTAGATAATAGGCCCGCCCTGCACATATAGAAGTTGATAATAGGCACCCCTGCACACATAGAAGTAGATAATAGCCCCCCTGCACATATAGAAGTAGATAATAGCCCCACCTGACCATAAAGAAGAAGATAATAGGCCCCCCGGCACATTAAGAAGTTGATAATAGGCCCGCAAAATGAATAGAGACAATTAAAAGTAATAAACTGACAGCACTCTCCTGACCTCGCTCCCCGCCACTGTCGCTGCTCCCGGTCTTTTTCTTCAGCGGTGTGACGTCACCAGGCCGCGCGTGGGCAGCGTGATGACGCGCCCACCGCCCCTCCACTCCGGCGCGCACCGAGCCTCATCCTGCCAGCGCCCACAGATTACTCCGCGGAGCTCTCTGCTTCGCCAAAGCATCTAACTGCATGTGCGTCCGGCGGACGCACATACAGTTAATCCCGCCACCGCTGCCATCGCCAAGGTCCTAAGCCGATAGCTTAGCGACTGGTAACGGCTTAGGACCCTAACGATCGGCGGCGGCGGCGGCCAGCGGCGGCGCCGGGGACTACGCGTGAGATGCCAGCAAACTCATGCATCTATTGGCTGTTGCTGAAGGGGTGAGCTTCTTGGCCCCGCTGCTGCGGCACCATATATTTCTACCCTTGAAGTTTTGCTTTATATAGAACCATAAAAGGATTTTCATGACTTCTGCATCTCCATATGCCTTTAAATTTTTACCAAGGTTTTTCCAGTCAATTTCCATACAAACCCAAGAGAAAAAAATGCTGTGTTCTGTTGGACTATGTATGAAAGTATTTTTTCTCCAGAAACATGCTTCTAGCCTAAATACTTCTGTAACGGAGCAGTTATGGCAGGCCGGGCAATGTTGAAGTCGTGGAGGTTTGGGTGTCTCCAGGGCCCAAAATTTTTTATTCAGTTTTACAGACATTTTTCGGATTTGAAAGCCCTGTAAACCGACTGTCAACCTTTTACATTGACATTAATAGAAAATACGTGCAGCAGTCCCCACTGCAGGGATTGTCCGCCGGCGATCCGAAAAAACTTAATACTGGATTTCCAGACCGGTATTTGGTCTTTGCTGTGTAAACGCACCCCACCGTTTATATTTAAATGATTCCTGTAGGTTTCAAAAGATTCTACAATGTTACGGAGTGAATTAGAGGTTTCTCAAGTATTCTGGATATAGTGGGAACCCAAAAACTTTAGATGATGCCCAAAGGGGCCTCCCCAACCCTTCCTCTGCTCATTAATGCCCTTACATTTCTAACAGACAGACTTTCCAACTCTAAAGAGAGTGTAAAATAGTAAGATCTTGTATGAAAATCATCAAGAGTATATTATATTCAAAGTTTGTAATGGGAAATAATTGTTTACCTCTGTACCAGAAACTGTCCTCGTTACATTCGTTCATGACTTTTTTAAACTCTTCCCTTTTTTCTTTGGGAATGGGGCAAGTCATCTGTAAAGAAAGAAATATACATTTTTTTATGTTTATAAATTGAATAAAATTGATTATCTTGTGACAATGTCATCTTTCAAAGGGTGGGTTGTTTAGCACAAGTTTAAAAGCGGTTTTGAAGTTTTAGTTTTGTTGGAAGCAGAAAAAAAGGGGGGGGTTTAAAGGTCTTTGTGATTTGAATGGGGTCAAATTATGATTGCTAGATGACTGGGTCAAAGCATTTTCAAAATAGCAGATATTATGGGGTGCGGGGCTGTTTTTCAGGGCAGGTGGGGCAGTCACCGCTCACCTCAAGAGAAGGGGGACACCGCTTGCCCCACCTGCCAGGACAAACAGGCTGGCTATAAAAGTACAGCTTCTCTACGGTTTAGGGCCCCGCCCCCGGGGGCATTTAAACTGTAGCAAGGGGGGAAAATTTTTGATTTTGGGCTGAAAAGACGCCAGATATCTGGCGCAGCCCCATTTATATATGTCGCCCTAACTGTACAGCTGCCTCTCAGGGAGAAGGCAAGCACGATTTATTATCATCCCTGCGCCCCCTCTGCCCACTCGTGCGTGATTATATTATATATATAATATAAATATTATATATATATTTAAATAATATATTATAATATATATATATCCCCCAAAATTTAACCGTTTGAAAACCTTAAATCGATGGATTGTTTTCAGTCGTTTTCTTTCAGCGGTTTTAGAAAACGAAAAACACTGAAAATGTGTGCAGTGGAGACACAGCCAAAGAGAGAGAGAGAGAGAGAGAAAAAAGAGAAAGAAAGAAAAAGAAACAGCTCCTATGTGGAGTGAACTTCATACAAGGGTGTTCATACTGTTCAAATATTAGGAAAAAAAAAAATTCTATCTATATATACACTCACCGGCCACTTTATTAGGTACACCTGTCCAACTGCTCGTTAACACTAATTCTAAACACCAAACACTGGGGCAACATGCTTTAAAGGAGTAGCTTGGCAAGCCCAAACTCTGCAGTTTAAACCGAGCTCATAGGGGAAGAAAAGGTGATTTGAGTGCCTTTGAACGTGGCTGGTTGTTGGTGCCAGAAGGGGGTGGGTTTTATTTCAGAAACTGCATTCCTGGGATTTTCACGCACAACCATTCTGGGTTTACAGAGAATTTCCCAAAAAGAAAAAACATCCAGTGAGCGGAGTCCTGTTGGGCGGAATGCCTTGTTTATGCCAGAGGTAGGGGAATGGACAGAAGGTTTAGCTATAGAAAGGCAACGGACTCAATGCCCGTTACAACCAAGGTAGGCAGAAAGCATCTCTGAGCACAAATAGGCGAAATTTTAGGCAATGGGGCTACGCAAGAAAGCCACACCCGGGTGCCCTCCTTTCAGTAAGAACAGGAAATGAGGCTCCAATTTGCCCAAGCTCCCTCGAAAAATTTGGGCAGTAGAAGATTGGAAAAAAAGTTCCCGGGGATGGTCTCGATTTTTTGCTGCGACATTCGGATGGTAGGGTCAGAATTTGGCGGTCAACAACAGGGAACATGGTCCATCCTGCCTTTATCAACAGTTCAGGTGGTGGTGGTGGTGTCATGGTGTGGGGAATATTTTTTTGGGCCCACTTTTTGGGGGCCCCTTGGTACCAATTGAGATCGTTGAAAAACCCTTGTGGAATCTATCCCAAAGAATTAAAGGCAGTTTGAAGGGAAAAGGGGGTCCAACCCCTTTCTAGCATGGGTACCCAATAAAGTGGCCGCTGAGTGTTATTTATATATAATATATATATAATATTAATATAAAATCAGTGACGCAAGGGCTGAGCAAGGGGTTTCATCATGCCCCCTGCTTAAGCTTCTGGCCCAGGAGATTTTTTTATTAGCCTATCCAGCTGCCTATCTACTTTTAGGGGGGCTATATAAACCTTCAGGGGAGCTATATCTACATTCAGGGGGGCTATATCTACCTTCAAGAGACTAACCTACCTACAGGGCTATTCTACCAACGGGGGCATGTACCATGGGCATATACCTACCTACAGGGGGTCTGTACATCTACCTACAGGTGACATGCCTACCCACGGAAACATTTACTAAAATACAGGGCCCAAATTTTTCTGCCCAAAGAAGGCCTATTAATTTAAATACAGGGGGGTTTTTACCTATACTAGGGGGGGCCTCTATACCCCACTCATACTGTTAAAAAACAAAAACAATTTTGTGTTTTCCCTAAAAAACATACTTTTATTTATCAAAAGAGTTCAAAAAGAATAGAAATATAGTCTGACATTGCAAGGTTGAAATAATGATTTGTATTTAAAATAATAATTTTTTAATTTTTTCAAACTTTGCTTTCGTAAAAGAATGCTCCCTTTACACCCCAAATTTTCCGCATTGCAGCCCTTTTGGGCATTCTAGCTTTTAATTTGGTGGGGGTAATCGGGGAAAAAATTTCACCCCTTTGTTTCTAGAAGCCCCTCCCAAAAGGGGTTGGTTTGGGTTTTGAGGGGCATTTTTTTTGTGTCCCAAAAAGGGGTAAAGCGGCCCCCAAAAAAGCCCCAAGGGGGTTTGGGAGATCTGGTGACGCGCTGGCCATCCTTTTACAGTTTGGGAATCCAGTGCTGCTTCCCCCCCTAAATGTTTTGCATAATTTTGGAGGTGTGCTTTGGGTCATTGCCCTTTTGAAGGATAAAATTTGTCTCCAATCAAGCGCTGTCCAAATTTATGGCATGGCGTTGCAAAATGGGGGGGTGATACCCTTTCCCTTATTAAAAAATCCCTTTCACCTTTAAAAATTTCTCCAAAACCCAAAAAAACCCCAAAAGCCCCCTCAACCATCACTTTCCCTTTTAAACCAGCACCAACGAAACCCCATCCCTCACAGACCTCCCACCATGCTTGACAGTTGGGGGTAAGAAACTCTTCCAGCATCTTTTCAGTTGTTCTGCGTTCAAAAATGTTCTTCTGTGTGTTTAAACCCACCTCAAACTTCGATTGTTTGTCCAAAAACATTTTTTCCCAATCTTCCTCTGTCCAATGTCTGTGTTCTTTAGCCCATCTTAATCTTTTCCTTTTATTAGCCAGTCTCAGATATGGCTTTTTCTTTGCCACTCTGCCCTGAATGCCAGCATCCCGGAGTCGCCTCTTCACTATAGACGTTGACACTGGCGTTTTAATGAGGCTGCCAGTTGAGGACCTGTGAGGCGTCGATTTCTCAAACTAGAGACTCTAATGTACTTGTCTTGTTGATCAGTTGTGCAGCGGTTCCTCCCACATCTCTTTCTACTTTGGTTAGAGCCTGTTTGTGCTCTCCTCTGAAGGGAGTAGTACACACCGTTGTAGGAAATCTTCAGTTTCTTGGCAATTTCTCGCATGGAATAGCCTTCATCTCTCAGAACAAGAATAGACTGTCGAGTTTCACATAAAAGTTCTCTTTTTCTGGCCATTTTGCGAGTTTAATTGAACCAACAAATGTAATGCTCCAGATTCTCAACTAGCTCAAAGGAAGGTCAGTTTTATAGCTTCTCTAATCAGCAAAACTGTTTTCAGCTGTGCTAACATACTTGCACAAGGGTGTTCAAAATATCCAATAGCTTTCTTACACAGTTAGCAAACACAATGTACCATTAGAACACTGGAGTGATGGTTGTTGGAAATGGGCCTCTATACACCTATGTAGTGTGACACTCACATTCGTCCGGACGCCATCTTGGACTGTCCTGGGGTACTTTAGCTCCGGGATCGCCGCTTGGGTTGAACGGATGGCACACTGACACAGGCTTCTTTCTGGCTTCAGACTGTTTTATTCATGCACAAGAAAATACAACCAGAATACAAAACAAAATCCTCAGGCCACTAACTTACATACAAATATAGATCCTTCCTATCAGTGGTCTGGACCTACCATCCAGACCCAGAAAACAAGGTATCCTCACCGTACACGTTTAGACCTCCCTTCAGCCTCCGGGGGGGCTAGAGCCTCTCTCCAGCTCCACTCTCAGGTATCAGACCACGCCCCCTGATCACCTGGAGAGACAGGCTTTTTATAGGCCTGGTAAATCCTGGAACTGGAACCGAACCTTGCCTGGAACGTGGGGACGGGTGGGAGGCCGTCCCCACTGTAACCGTCCCGGGAAAGGCAACCCATCACAAGCCGCATAGCAGCCATACTAATTACCCATGTCAGTAACCTATGGTTACTGACGCCAAATGGTTGCCTTCCCCCACCGAATCCAGGATTTCGGTGGCACGTCGACAGCAGATCTCCTGCTGTATGCCACCTAGTGGCAGCATCCTGCGACCACCTATGGTCGCTCTGCCACAGTAGATATTACATTAACAACCAGACATGTGCAGCTAGAATAGTCATTTACCACATTAATGTATAGAGTGTATTTCTGATTCATTTAATGTTAGCTTCATTGAAAAAAAACTGTGCTTTTCTTTCAAAAATTAGGAAATTTCTAAGTGACCCCAAACCTTTGAACAGTAGTGTATCTACAGGGGTTATATACTGACCTACATATAGGGAACTAATATACATACAAGACTAAAAATTGACACACAAATGGGAGCCCTCTAGCTGATTGGGGGCGCTATTACTGTTAGAGGCAAAAGGGGGGCATTATTACCATTTGGGGCACCATGGATGGGAAATTCATAAGGTAGGAATTGGTAGGGAAATGCAAAAAAAGTGAGGAGTGTAGTAAATTCTACAGTGAAGAGTTGTGTTAGGGAGAAGATGTCATGGGGGTTTGGTCTTGAAGGAGAAAAAAAAGGAAAGAACGACTCCGAAAAGATGTCTCCCGTCACTGGATGTAACTTTAAATATATAAAAAAAAGAATATCTTTTATCATTTGACAAAAAAGTTTAATGTCAAAATTACAAATCATGAAAAAGATAAAAAAAAAATTAGTAGAAGAACCAAGTGTGAGAAAGCGTTAAAGTGTTCAAACCCATATGTAGCAAGGAAAATGTGAGAGTGAACAAGGAACTGGTCAGGAGCGGGTTAATGGTAATACAATGCTTTGCAACATGTTAATGTGGGTGGGTGTTGAGGAATTTTTTCATCTCGCATGAGTGCAAAATTGCCTAGAAAAGACCTAGGTGTATAGTTTCTAATCTGCAAAGGTTAGGACCATGGCAAATAACAAGATAAGTAAAACTATCTCCAACTCTGTAGGATGTACCTTCTTGAATCAAAAATTAGTCACTGGAAAAACAGACGTAAAACTTAACCTTTAATAGTCTAGTTAAATACGGACTATAATAATCCATAAGATCCAAAAGAAAAAAAGGCTTACACTAAACAGATAAATACAAATGTGAAAGGTTTGGGGACTATTACACCCTATGCTACAGACTGCCTAGATTAGGACCAACCAAAAGTGCTTCAAGGAAGGACAACTGGTGTACTGTTGACAGAGTCATGAGCACCCAAGGTTCACTAATCCACCATAACAAAAAAAGAAGAAATTTGGGCTCACCGCTAGTAGAAATCTCAAGGTGGATCCCCGAGTGTCCAAACGTTGCCTAGAGAGAGCTGCCTGTCGCACACAGGCAATGCAAATAGCAAAATTCAATGGGTTCCAAAAGCCTCCAGCACCGAAAATGATTAAAACATATCCTTTAATCCATATTACATTAAAATAAGTTCAGAATTCTCCCAACCATCTGACGCATTTCGAGCGACAAACGTTCTTACTCGTAGACTCAGTCTGGGTTGGGAGAACCCTGAACTTATTTTAATGTAATATGGATTAAAGGATATGTTTTAAACATTTTTCGGTGCTGGAGGCATTTGGAACCATTTGTTATTCAATAATCCATGTTGGGAGCAAAGGCTAGTCTTTTTTATCTTATCCCAAAAAAAGCTAATGCAGAGCTGGTTGAATGCATGTCCCAGACTCACGGGCACATGCCCTGGATCCCCGGTCATTGCTGTGGAGCAGGGAGCTGCAGGCTGCCTGCATAGGAAATAGGAGCCTGAAGAGCTGTGAACAGTGAGAGCAGCTAGATGGGACAACCCCTAATTTATGCCATACTTCTGTTTAATAACACATGCATTTGTTTTTTTATGGAGGATTGGCCTATAGGTTTCATTATTTTTCTTCGGGACGCAACAACTAACTGTTCTAACCTTTGGATCCAGTAATGTTATGTGTACATTTTTTGGACCTCTTGGTGGTGCTCCACTATTAATAAATATATCCAATAGGCTTATGGTTTATTCATTGGATTCAAGAAATGTATTATTTTTCAGCTCCTTGTCCTTTTGTTTTTTGGTGCTTTAGTGACGTGTAGTTATAAGCAAACATCTGTGCAATCAGAGGGAAAGGTGTACAAGTGAAATGGGAGTCCCATTACTACAATTGTAAATATTTGATTTGTAGGTATTAGTCTGTTAGCAGTGAATAGCAAGTCAATTCACATGGAATTCTATGAATCAGGCTGAAATCACACAGTTTTTGATGTCGTTTTTTCTAGCTAAAACCTGGATTGAGTTCAAAAGCAAGGAACAGGAAGGACAAAGGCCTCATTCCCTCTTGCATATTTGGATCCATATTTTGCATCAGTATTTGAAATTATACATTATACTTTTTCTCGATTTATCTTCTACTCCTGGTTGTATATTACAAATACTGATGTAAAATACTGACCAAAATACTGATGTGTTAGCTCACACATGGCAGATTTGTTGCTGAAATTTCTGTCCTACTCATTTGAATGGAGCTTGAAGAAGTCTGGTGCATGTTACAGATAAAATCCCATTCATACATTTGGGAGGGATTTGTCAGTTGCAGAAATTTCTGCAACAAATTTGCAGCGTATGAACATAACCAAATATGATCTCTCTGTTTTGCATCAATTCCTTTGTTTGGCTTAAAAAAACTGCAAGAATAACTACCAGAAAGTAGCCAAACAGATAAGCAGGGGAGCACAATTTAGATTTTTTGTCATTAACAAACATGAGTATTTAGTATTTAATAGTATTTATGTGTCACTATTTTATGATTATGTGATTCAAAAAAAATTAGGAGAAACACTAAAAATGAAAAAAACTTTGAGATTCTTAGTTCACACGTTTTGATAAAAAAATGCTTAAGCCACCCCCGGCTTACAATGGGATCTCAAGGCGGGTGGTCCTACTCTATCCTTACCTCTCAATAGAGCCAAATTCAGACTTCTCATTGGGTCAACCGACCTCCGGGAGTATGGAGGTTGGTTGACCCAATGAGAAGTCGGAATTTGTCTTCTCAAAGTTTTTTTCATGTATTGTAGATAGCATAAATGCTTCTTTAGTGGTTTCCATGTATTGTATAAACATGAAAAATGGCACCAAAACGATTTTTTTTTTTTTTTAGACTATGGTATGTCTTTTTAAATTTTTTTTGTGTTATTTTTCCTATTGACTTTCCCACTAGGGAAAGCTCAACACAAAAGTACTACATCTAAAGGTAAATGACATATAAATAAGTGTAGAAGGTACACATAAATTAGTTAATTAAAAAAATGTTATTGGTCTTTTTTCATGTGATAATGGCGGTGTCAAGACACTACTAGTGTACTTGGTGCAAGAGTTCTATGGGACTATTTTCTTAATTTTCCTAAGGGCGCGTTCACACGGCACAGGACAAATACCGGTCGGTTTGCCGGCCGGTATTTGTCCTGTTTTGCGCCCGTCCCCACGCCGCCGCGGGGGGGGGGGGTGGGGGCTTTTCTCCACGATGAGCGGAGAACAGCCCTCCCCCCTCCCATTGAAACCGGAAACCGGACGGAAGATGGTGCATGTTCAATGTTTGGCCGCCGGACCGCCGGCGACAAAACCGCCGGGCGGAAAACCCGTGCAGGGGGGACTGCTGCACCGGTTTTCCATAGAGCACCATTGTGCTCATTTTCGGCCAGTTTTTCAGGCGGTCTGAAAAACCGCAAACTGGCTGAAAAACCGGCCGAAAACCTGTGCCGTGGGGTATGGCCTAAGGCTCAGGCACATGGTCCTATTTTGGCTCTGTTAAAGGGGTTTTCCCATGTTACATATTTATGGCAAATTCATAAATATCCATAGGATATGCCATAAACGTGGGGGCACTACCTGGCAAACAATGGGGGCACTACCTGGCTAACAAAGGGGTGCACCTACCTGGCTAACAAAGGGGGGCACTACCTGGCTAAACAAAGGGGGCACCTACCTGGCACAAGGGGCACTACCTGCCTGTAAGCACTACCTGTATGGGGTTACTACCTGGCTATAAGGCATCTACCTGGCTTTTTTTCCAAAGCCGTTATGCAGTTAGTGAGTGGGTGTGGCTTTTTGAAGGGCGTGGCATACCGCACAGATGGGCGTGTCCATGCAATACTTTTGCGCGCGCTGCGTAGCGCGCCGCCCACTAATATCTCCTGCTTTTTTATTTTCAAAAGTTGCCAACTATGCCTAATAGTCAAAGGGATTGTCTCACCATGTTTTTTTCACACAGTCAAAAGCAGCTTTAGATTCATGCATCGTGTCTCTTCCTGTCCGGGCTGTGGGTGGTTCTATAGTCCTATACTATCTTTACCTCTCAATAGAGCCAATCCAGCCTCTCACTGGGTCACCGACCTCCATAATCCAAGAGGTGAAAAAAAAAAAAAACAAACCTGCAAGCTCACTCTTATGACAGCCTGTGAAAGTGGGCTGATTCAGAAAGCCAATGAGCACCCTCCTCCCATAAGATTTAAAGCAAATACACCAAATACACGTATGTCTGCACAAAAAAAAAAAAAAATAAACATTTCGAAAAACAGTAGCAAACCTAGTGCCACTGCAGTGTGCGGCACATATTATAATATAATATATATATCATATATAATTAATAATATATATACACACGCAACCCCTACCAGCGCCACAACTGCAAAAAGGCATACATACATGGAAAGCCCTAAAGAAGCATTTAAGCTATCTATCATACATGAAAAAACTTTGAGATTCTTGGTTCGCATATTTTTGATCAAAAAATGCTTAAGCCGCCCACGGCTTTCAACGTGATCTCAGGTCGGGCAGTGACGTCAGATAAGACAAAGAGCAGAGAGAGAAATAACACAAAAAAACAGGTGGTGCTCTTATAGTGTAGTAAATCTAGATACACAATTGGAGCAGTAATAATATCAAACACTGTTCACCTTATAGAGTTGTGCTAAGGGAGACAAAACACTCATATGCGTATCGCTCCTAGGAGCCTGTAAACCAGCAGCCGTGGATCTTCTCCGAAACCGCTAAAAAACATGGCATCAGAAACAAACTGAATGTGTAAAAATACAGTCCAGGTGCTTGCTGAAAAAAGTGCTATTCTAGATTTAATAAAATTAGGATAAAAAGAATAAGATACACTCCAAACATATACTCAACGAGTTTCTTCACAGAGATTGTATTTTTATACATTCGAAGAGCAGAGAGAGACAAGGAGCAGATAAAATATCTCTTATCTTCTCAACAAAGCAAAGTAAACAAAACTATGCAGGTTTTAGTTAATGTTTTAGTTAGGTTGAATACTAATCTTTGAGGTGAGACAACCCCTTTAACCATGTACAAAGAGTACAAAGAGAATCAGCTCACCACCTGATGCAAGGATGCACGGACCCTCCAGGCAAGAGGAACCCAGGCACGAAAGCAGAAAGCTGTCCAGCAATCCAATTGGCCGATTAAAAATTCAAATTTATTGTAGAATCTAGGCCATGATGAAGGGGTAGTCCCCCGAAACGCGTCGCCGTGCACTGTCTGTCTTGTGCTTGCATGGTGCTTTATATTTTAAAGATTCTACAATAAATTTGAATTTTTAATCGGCCATTTGGATTGCTGGACAGCTTTCTGCTTTCGAACCCCTTTAACCACAAGGAACACTGTAGGCAAAAAACCCGCGAAAATAGTGTTTTTTTTATCATTTCACACCCCCAAAAAATCGGTATGAAAAGTGATCATAAGTTGCATACACCCCAAAATAGTACCAATAAAAACTACACTTCAGCCCTCTCCAATCTGTCCTGAATGCAGCAGCCAGGCTTGTCTTTCTTTCCAGCCGCTATACTGATGCCTCTACCCTGTGTCAGTCACTGCACTGGTTGCCTATCCAGTACAGGATACAACATAAACTCATCACTCTCACTCATAAAGCTCTCCACAACGCTGCTCCTCCCTACATCTCCTCCCTCATCTCTGTCTACCACCCTACACGCTCTCTCCGCTCTGCTGATGATATCAGGTTACACTTATCAATCATCCGAACCTCCCATGCCCGTCTCCAAGACTTCACACGTGCAGCACCAGTTCTCTGGAACATGCTACCGCGGGCAATCAGGCACACTCAGAACTCTCATAGCTTTAAAAGGGCCCTGAGAATACATCTTCTCACTCTGGCCTACCAGAATCCCTAATGCTAACACCCCCCTCCCCCCACACTCCCTAGTGCACTCATCTTATTTTCGGCACTTAACTGTATATAGATGTACTGTTTGGGTGGCAGATTCATCCGAATTCTATGTATAACAACTCCATATTTATGTCACATGGCTGGACCATTGTAAATCTAGCACTTCTTGCCCTTCGTCTCTCCCGTACACCCTAATAGATTGTAAGCTCTTGCGAGCAGGGCCCTCACACCTTGTGTCTCATCTGTAAGTAGCTTTTCATTGTGCAATGTCTGTCTTTTGTCTGTACCTACACCCTCCAAATTGTAAAGTGCTGCTGAATATGTTGGCGCTATATAAATAAAGATTATTATTATTATTCAGCCCACAGCCATAGATAAGAAAAAAAGGTATTGGCTGCAGAAAATGGTGCTAGAGCGCAAATTTAACAGATAAAGTTTTTACTTTATAAAACTACTAAACTTTATTGAAAACTCTACAAATTTGGTATCATCGGAATCATACCGAACTGCAGAATACATATTGCATGTAATTTAAACAGAATAGTAAACTCCATGAAAATAAAACCCAACAAAATAGAGCAATTATTTTTCACATTCTATCTCACAAGTATTTGTTTAAATTATATGTTATGGTCAATGGAACCATTAAGAGGTACATCTTGTCCCGCAAAAATCTAGCCCTCATACGTTTGTATAGAAAGAAAAAATTTCAAAAAAGTTATGGCTCCTGGATGGCAGGGAGGAAAAAAAAAATAACACATTGTAAACAAAAATTACTATTGTAGGAAGGGTAAGGGTTATGTTCCTGTGATAGGGATGCCCTAGAGGTGTATGGGGACTATACTTCTGTTTGCCTCCGATTTTCTCCTGAGCTATAAAATATTTTTTCTGCTGCATACAGTACCAAATTGACATAACAGTCATGAGGCGCTTCCCATCAGATGCTGTATGTACACAGGCAGTGGGGCTTCATTCTTAAGAATTGTTTGGCCTCCCTCCGCTATTGTATGTGTCCCGTGCAAAATTTTTTACTGTCGGGTTTAAAATTCGGCAGAATATGCCACATGTAGTATGTTCCGCCAGATTCTGCTTGGATTTGCTGTCGGCCTCATACATTGAATATACGGGGCCGATGGCAAATCTGAAAACAGCTTTTGCGCAAATAAATGCAAAAAACCACAGTCCTGCAAGTGTCCAAATGGCATCAGATTTTGGAACTTGCTGTGTAGACTTAGCCTGATAGTTGTTACTTTGCTTATATACTGAGTAGAAAAGTGTTCTCTGTATTCTTTGTGTTCAGGAAAAATCAGCCTGGCCCGTGCAGGAAATGCCAGGGAATATACATGTTGATGCAGGAGGTCGTCATTCATCATCGGTGCACTTTGTATATGTTTTCCATGTCTTAGATCCCCAAGTGGTGGGACCTGTATACTGAAAGGTCACATCACTAATGTGGAAAGAGCTTAAGAAAAGTATATCCATGTGAGCTACCAATGGAACAGGAAAACACTTTTTCAAAGGCAGTTGATACAAGCAGCTACATGTCATACTGACAAGGGATGTGAGTATGAAGATAATAGAAATACACACAATACCGTCATCATGATTTTAGTACTAAGAAACCAGCAGTTCCCGTCTTTGGTTCCTAAACATAGATATCCATTATGCAGAATGATAAATACAAATACACCAATGCAAACTTAATTCAGCTGGATCAACCCAACAACTGCAACTCAACAAGATCACGGCAAACAACAAAATTAAAAATAGCTGAAAACTTCATTTAAACATGCTACATAACATTCCATAAAATAATAAAAAAACAAAAACAAACAATAAATATGACACAAGAATAGTGGAGAAGTATTGGCAGTCCTCTGTGAACAAGTAATGAATAAGTAAATAAATAAACTCCGATGTTATAATCTACTTTTGCACACACTAAATTTCATATATATACCACACATTTATCACATGCCTCTAAATATATGTCAAAATGAAGAAAAAAGTGCATAGTGCACATGAATATACTATAGAAATTATAACATCATATATATGAATGTGAATAAATATTTAGTACATAAATATAAATGCTTCAATAAAGTGCAATCGTGCAACAAAATATATACATAAGAGACGAATGTACCCAAAAGAAAGTCGATAAATAATTCATATAATTCATATACTATATATATAATTCATATAATTCATATACTATAGATCTCATAAAGTAACATTACCCAGATAGACTGTCATAAAATGGATTCCCTACGTGCGTTTCACATATATATAGACTCCCCTGAAGAAGCATATATGCGAAACTAAATATTTATTCACATTCATGTATATGATGTTATGATTTCTATAGTATATACGTGTGCACTATGCACTTTTTTCTTCACTTTGACATATATTTAGAGGCATGTGATAAATATGTGGTATATGTATGAAATTTAGTGTGCGCAAAAGTAGATTATAATATCGCAGTTTATTTATTTACTTATTCATTACTTGTTCCCAGAGGACTGCCAATACCTCTTCACTATTCTTGTGTCATATTTATTGGTTTTAAAAAAAATTATTTTATGGAATGTTATGCAGCATGTTTAAATAAAGTTTTCAGCTATTTTTAATTTTGTTGTTTGCCGTGATCTTGTTGAGTTGCAGAATGATAAATACAACTCATTAGGGCTTGTTCACACTGAGTTTTCACTGAGTTTTACAAGCGCTTTTTAGATCCGTCTCATGGACCGACAGGACGGACCCAGAGACGGATCTACACAATTAGCAGTGAGATTATCACTGCAATTCTTTCAAACACGGACCCGAGCTGCGCTTTTGAAACACGCAGTGGCGATCTCTCATGTGAACGCCGCTGCGTCTTCACATAGCCCGCAGTGATAATCTCACTGCTAATTGTTTAGATCCGTCTTAGGGTCCGTCCTATCGGTCCCCGAGATGCATCTAAAAAGCGCTTTAATCCTTATCTTGTAATTTTCTAGCTATTGCAAAACTACAGCACTCAGCATGCTGGGAGTTGTAGTTTTGTGAAGCAGTAGAGGCACAGGTTGGGGATCAGTGATAGAAGAAATGAATAATGACTCACTTTAATGTTTTCCGGTGAAGGTCTGGGGCTCTTGCCTGGAGCTTGTGTATCAGCAGCCATGTCTTCAAGTAGCAAACTGGCAGGAATAAAGGTCTGTAACAGTGGGAGTGCTGAAGACGACTACTGTGTTTAGTTAGGAGGGTGGGAGAGGTTACTAAACACTCCCATTACCTAATGATGTTAAGAAGAAAGGAACGTAAAGGCTTTAAAATAAGAGCATTGAGTAGATTATGCCTCAGATCACAACTAAATACAGTCTATAAAGTGATGTCTGCTCTATATCTAAAAGTGGCTTTAAATTTATTCTGCAACAGAACCACGACCATATAGTCTATGTCATTTAGAATAATTTGCAGCGTAAATAAGGAGTCCTGGAAGTGACGATAGGGCCCCTCAGAGCCCTGATCTCAAAATCCCAGTCTTTTACTTCTGCTACTGCACTTAATCATATATAACAGACTAGAAATGTAACAATATCAGTCCCAGACCAATATAGTGGACCAGTCAAAAAGAAATGTAACAGCATTCATCAAGGTGTAAAAACAAAATCTTCTTGTAGTCTCTATAACAAGGAAAATCAGGAATATTTTTAACCAATTAGTCACGTTTCAACATCATCAAGTCTGTCTGGGATGACATGAAGAGACAGAAGGACTGAACAAGCTACTTCCACAAAAGATATGTGGTTACTTCTCTACGATGTTTAAAACAATTTCCATGTAGAGTTTCTTCATAAAATGTGTGCAAGTAGGATAGGCAAAGGGTGGTCACAGCCTAATATTGATTTGAATTAGATTGTTAATTCACGTTATTTATTGCATTTTGTTAAGTAAAAAACTATTAATACTTCTATTTGTGTAATCTTTCTTACTTTACATTTTTCCACACCTGCCTGTATGTTATTTTCATTCTGGTTTGTGGCTTTAGATATATTCATATGCATTAGATAATAATCATAGCAGCTGAGATAAATGGCTCTTGAGACGTGCAAGGCATGATATAAGAGATAAAGAAAATCCAAAGGCTAAGATAAGATATTACAGCTTTATTAATCATATGTATGAAAAATATAACCTATATGTTATAGAGATTAAAGGGAAAAAGAGACTAGTGATAGAAGAGAGGAGTAAAGAAAGATTATGGAGGAAAAGGAAGAGGGTGAAGGATAAGAAAAAGTGGGGAAAGGGAAGTCCATTAACCATTAGAGAGCCAACAAGAGACAGATGGAATGGCCTTAAATGAGGTCCATCATTGCATCAGTCTGTTCATTCCTGCTGTACCAGTCTGCTACCCTCCTGGGTTCTGTAGTCCTCTTCTCTTACAGTTATACATGGTCTGCCATCACTTCCAGTGTCTGCTGTTCCTTGTCCTGCACCTTGGCTGTCACCATGGGTAGCCACATCAGGGGAGCGACCTGGGGGTTCCCTGCAGTGAAGTCCATTCCAGCCTTGCAGCAGGCTCCGGTGAAGACCGTGGGCCTATTAAACTCCATTCCCTGGTGTGGTCTCCATTTCTACCATTTTTGCTTGCGGTGATCACAGTGGATCCACAACTGTTATCTGACGATCGACGTGTCAGTGCCTACTGTCACCAACAGATTGTTACATTATGAAATGACCATGGATCCCACGATTCACGCCACAGCCTCTGTCTTGGAGTGCAACCTGTTCATGCCTGCTTTGCTTCCGCTGCGGCCCCCTGCTTATATATTTACCCGTCCCAGTTCCTGTCCTTGCTGTGGCGAGCGTACATGTCCGGCGGCACAGCTCTGTTATTGAAAGGAACAGTGCCCCAATTAACTGGCCAGTGACCTGAGTGAAGGACAGATGGCGGAATGACAAGAAGTTCAGTTTTAGTTAAAGGGGTTGTATCATTTGAAATGTCGTGCTGTTCAGCTAATTCTCTGAGACTGAATTTGAAATCCAGGGGCGAGTCTCTCCTGTCAGGAGGCGTGTCTCTCCTCACTGAAGACCTGTGACATCATCATTCTGACTGTGCAGTGGAAGCAGAAGGGTGTCTGCAGAGGACAGCTATACAGCTTCCTGCATGCTTGTCACCTGTCTGCAGAGGACAGCTATACAGCCTCCTGCATGCTGCTCATGTGTCTGCAGAGGACAGCTATACAGCCTCCTGCATGCTGCTCATGTGTCTGCAGAGGACAGCTATACAGCCTCCTGCATGCTGCTCATGTGTCTGCAGAGGACAGCTATACAGCCTCCTGCATGCTGCTCATGTGTCTGCAGAGGACAGCTATACAGCCTCCTGCATGCTGCTCATGTGTCTGCAGAGGACAGCTATACAGCCTCCTGCATGCTTGTCACCTGTCTGCAGAGGACAGCTATACAGCCTCCTGTATGTTTGCTCATGTCTGCAGAGGACAGCTATACAGCCTCCTGCATGCTGTCACCTGTCTGCAGAGTACAGCTATACAGCCTCCTGCATGCTTGTCACTTTTCTGCAGAGGACAGCTATACAGCCTCCTGCATGTTTGTCACGTGTCTGCAGAGGACAGCTAAACAGCCTCCTGCATGCTTGTCATGTCTGCAGGGGCCTATCAGCTCCTTTGCATGCTGTTCATGTCAGCTGACTGATGGACATGTAATATAACCTTGCATGCTCATGTGTCTGCAGAGGACAGCTATACAGCCTCCCGCATGCTGCTCATGTGTCTGCAGAGGACAGCTATACAGCCTCCTGCATGCTGCTCATGTGTCTGCAGAGTACAGCTATACAGCCTCCTGCATGCTTGTCACCTGTCTGCAGAGGACAGCTATACAGCCTCCTGCATGCTGCTCCTGTGTCTGCAGAGGACAGCTATACAGCCCCTCATGGCTCATGTGTCTGCAGAGGACAGCTATACAGCCTCCTGCATGCTTGTCACCTGTCTGCAGGGGGACTAAAACACCCTCCTGCATCTGCTCATGGTGTCTGCAGAGGACAGCTATACAGCCTCCTGCATGCTGCTCATGTGTCTGCAGAGGACAGCTATACAGCCTCCTGCATGCTGCTCAAGTGTCTGCAGAGCAACTCTCTACGGCCTCCTGCATGCTGCTCATGTGTCTGCAGAGGACAGCTATACAGCCTTCTGCATGCTTGTCACCTGTCTGCAGAGCTTCAGGCTCAGCTTGGCTATAAGCAGTTATAAAGTCAGCCTAAAATGATGAGACATGTGAGGAGTGTACACTGCCCCCTCCCCCCTTTCATCTGTTACCAGACAGGGGGACTGTATGACTGTGACATGTGACATCATCACTCTTGACGTGCAGTGGAAGCAGAAGGGTGCCTGCAGGGGAACAGCTATACAGCCTCCTGCATGCTTGTCACCTGTCTGCGGGAGGACAGATATACAGCCTCCTGCATGTTTGGGTCACCTGTCTGCAGAGGACAGCTAAACAGCCTCCTGCATCTTGCACCCTGTTGCAGAGGACGATATACAGCCTCCTGCATGCTTGTCACCTGTCTGCAGAGTTTCCCAGGCTCAGCTTGGCTATAAGCAGTTATAAAGTCAGCCTGAACTGATGAGACATGTGAGGAGTGTACACTGCCCCCTCCCTCCTCATCTGTTACCAGACAGGAGACTGTATGACTGTGACATGTGACATCATCACTCTGACTGTGCAGTGGAAGCAGAAGGGTGCCTGCAGAGAACAGCTATACAGCCTCCTGCATGCTTGTCACCTGTCTGCAGAGGACAGATATACAGCCTCCTGCATGCTTGTCACCTGTCTGCAGAGTACAGCTATACAGCCTCCTGCATGCTTGTCACCTGTCTGCAGAGGACAGATATACAGCCTCCTGCATGCTTGTCACCTGTCTGCAGAGGACAGCTAAACAGCCTCCTGCATGCTTGTCACCTGTCTGCAGAGCTTCAGGCTCAGCTTGGCTATAAGCAGTTATACACACAGCCTGAACTGATGAGACATGTAAGGAGTATACACTGCCCACCCCCCTTCCCCTCTGTTACCAGGCAGCAGTCTGGGTTATATGGAGCAATGCACACTGCCCCCCCTTCACCTCTGTTACCAGACAGCAGACTGGGTTATATGGAGCAATGCACACTGCACTCCACCTCCTCTCCCCCTGTTAACAGACAGGAGACTCTATAATACTGTGTTATATGAGGGGATCTGTGACTTAAACAGCCAGTCATTGCCCAGATCATTCACCCTAGAGCTGGGAGATCAGTATAGAGCCAGCAGACCTTGCTTTCACTATCGATCTTAACAGCTCAGAGGGGAGAAAACACAGAGCGTGCAGGCAGCCAATCACAGTGCAGGGGGCGTGGCGTTTCCTGTCTGGGGGCGTATCCCAACAAGCTGAATGAGATGTCAGCCAGCCAATCACAGTGCAGGGGGCATGTCTAGGAGCGGGATCCAGACAGGAGGCGTGTCCCAAAAAGCAGCAGCAGAAACAGAATACAGATTTACAGAAAAGCTCATATCTGCTAAACCAAGTGACTGAGGTAATGCAAAACAAATGACAAAAGTGCTTATTTTTACTGTCCTCATAATCTGAGACATGATCTTTGCAGCGATACAACCCCTTTAAGTTTAGTTTCCTTAATCGTAAAATACTGTGTGAGGCAAATGATATCGCTCAGTCTGGAGGGATCTCAATTTATGGTGCACAGTCATCTCCAAGTCTCCTCCCCAATAAATGGTTAACTAAGCCCTTCAGCATGGGAATAAGAGCAGTAGATGAGATATCTTTATGAACCGATGAATTTGGTTTGCAACAGATGTGATTTTCACAGTCCTCAGTTATTTGAACAACCTAGTAATCTGTTGAGAGTGCTGATCAAAGACTGGAGTTCAGTCAAGAGCATAGCTCTCACCACATGTCTGCTCTGCACAATGACCAGGTAACCTCCCATTTGTATAAAATTTGTTGAAGATATTTATAGAATTGTCATTCATCAGAATCAACAGAAATTCATTGGTGTGGATTTTGTACTGCAGTTGTGCTGTTCCTGTATTGCAACTTAAAGGGGTTTTACCATTAAGGCATTTCATGCCTGGTTTGTCTTGCTTCATCTTTCGGTGTGCTCAAAAGGGGACGTGTATGATTGGTTTAAACTGCATATCATGTAACCCAGCAGGCTTGACATCACCATGCCTGTGTTACATCCATTCTTTGTGTTGGTTTAAAAAAACTGCATCTAAAAAGCTGAACATTTGAACAACGCCTTAGCGTCCAAACAGAGTATATCGTTCAGACGACACTGAAGTTACACAATTGGTTGCTATGGGCAACAAAGAAAGTCTTAGACCTAGACAGTTTTCATAATTGTCCCCCCAATTGTTATCTAGCAGCTGAAAATGTGAGCTCATCATTAGAAAACCTAAAATAAAATTTTATGGAACTGCAAATACATTAATCACACACATACACTGTAAATACTTAGAAGATACAATGTAAACTAAATGGGTATACCTTCTCATAATCTTTGCTTTAAGAAGCACAAATGTATCTCAATGCACAGGGAAAAAAACAAAATAGAAATTTGCAAGTCATGCTTATTTGCAGTATGTGAATGTGTAGGAGGGAGACTAAACGCTAGTTGTAGTATTTCTGTGCTGCTCAAAATGAGTGTTGGAAACAGGTCTACAATCTACAATAATGCTTTCAGGGGTGCAACTATAAAGCATACTTGACAACCCTCCTGAGTTGGGCCGGAGGGTCCCGCAAATTGGGACCACCTCCCACCCCCCTGGAAGGGTTGATTAAACCTCCCACAGCTGAACAGCTGCCAGAGTTTCTTTGTATTATAAGCGGCATCAGGGCAACGTCTAGAGACGTTGCCCTGAAGTCACTGGCTGTGCCACATGTGCGATGCTCTGCTAGCTTCCTGAATGGGTGGCTATAGGAGCAACGGGCCCCGCTGCACTGATGGGAGGAGGGTGTGGGGCTAAGCGGGATCACTGAAGCTCCGCCCTCTCTCCCCTGCAGAGTAGTGTGACGATCCAGGCTGCCAGCAGCAGGAGAGGTGAGTGCACTATCAGGGGTTGTGTGTGGGGGGAGGGGTGTGAGTGTTTATATGAGTGTGCGAGGGAGGTGTATGTGTGTTTGACTGTGTGTGGGGGAGGGGTCTTTGTTTGAGGTTACAAGGGGGTAGGAGTTGCCCACTTGTCTTCTGCCCCTTGTTAATGTCTCCAGCTCCCTGCGTTCTGTCTCTGGCGGTCTCAGGGGGCAGAAGACAGGCCACAGGGGGTAGAAGTTGCCTCCTGCAGTCTGTCTCCGGTGGCTGCAAGGGGCTGGATACAGACTGCAGGGGCAGGAGGTGCCTCCTTGTCTCCTGTCCCTTACTCCTGTCTCTTGTCCCTTGCGGTCTGTCTTTGGTGGCTGCAGGGGGCTGGATACAGGCTACAGGAGACAGACTCTGGCGATTGCTTAATGCAATAGCCTATCCAGCATCCAGGAAAACTGGGTGACACTCCATCCAACAAAGCTGGCACCCAGTATTCCTATCATCGAAAGCTGGATGTTACCTGTGGGCAATGAGTGACACTCAGCTTTCCTGGATGCTGGAAAGGGTATCCATCCTATCTGTATGTATGTGTGTAATGTTTGTTTATTTACAGGTTCCCATTTGGACTACTTCGGATTCGGTGGACTACGTCAGATCAACCTTTGATCTTTTTTTTCAAATAAAATGGTTAAAGAGGGCTTGGGTCAGGGAGTATTTATTTAAATAGAAGTTTTTTGTGCAATTTGTATGTGTAGTTTTCTTTTCATATAATTCCAGTGATAGTAGTGGAGGTGTCTGACAGACGCCTCTTCATTACTATCGCTCAGGCTTGATGTCAAGCAGCCCAAGGCTGACACTAACCCCGCGACACTATTACCCCAGTACCCAATGCACCAAGGGTACTGAAAAGAGCCGGTAACCATCAGAAGCAGACTCTCTAATGTGATGGTCCACTTCTGGAGCAGGTGCAGGCTGATATTTTAAGAGTGGGAAGGTAAAACTGACAGCTGCAGCCTGATACTATTAGAATGGGAAGGTCCATTAATACTGGTCCTTTCCCACTCTAAAAATACCAGCCTACAGCTACCTCAGAAAAGGACCTTCACATTAGAGTGTCTGCTTCTGACGATTACCTGGCTTTTCCCAGTACCCTTGGAGTCACAAAAACTACTGCTGGCTGACACCAAGCCCGAGCGCTAGTAATAAAGAGGCATCTCTCAGATACCTCCATTACTAAAACTGAAATTAAATGGAAAAAAAAGACACAAAATGTACAAATTTTTTTTATATAAATAAATAGTCCCCAATATCAGCCCTCTTTCACCATTTTATTAAAGAGATTGATCCAAAGTTAGCCTGACATAATCCAATGAGTCCGACATAGTCTAAAGGGGAAACCTGTATGAATATAAGAACATTAAAAAAACACGACAGTATTAAACTCCATCACCTGCATCCCCCGAAGGTCATGCCTGTAGCTGATCTTCTGTTGGTGCAGGGTACGTAGTTCAACCTGAACAATAAGATTCTGGGGGGTACAGACACAGCCGCAGCCCAATCTCCAGGTGGATGATTCTGTGCGCCCCCCAAAGAGATTGTAAGCTGTGCTCTGTACTCCTCTCTCTCACCACTCCCCACCATTGTGTTATAAATCCTAGTGCCAACACAAAATGCAACCAATCCATCACCCCATAACCTCTACACCCCATAGTCATCTCCACTCCACCTATCACCCAATCACCCTCCCACATATCACCCCATAGTCCTCTTACCTCCACCAATCCCTACATTCCATCTCTTACCCCATAACCTTTGCACCTGCACCTATCACCCCATAACCTACCCACCTATCACCCCCTAACCTTCCCACTTGAACCTATCACCCCATAACCTCCCCACCTATCAATCCATGTGGAGTTTGTACAGAGGTGAGCACAGGTAAAGAAGTGCTGAAGAAAACAGAATTGTAAGATGTTACATAGTTAGTACACAGTTAGTACGGTTGAAAGAAGACACATTTCCATCGAGTTCAACAAAGGGTGGGGAAAATGAGGGTGAGGGAGAGAGACAAGGACTTTAAGCCCAGCCTCTCCACTGGTTAATGCCCTGGAACCCACAAGGCAAGAACCAATCTGCTCCAGTGGAGACCATATCTCTGACCCCAGAGCCTCCACCAGCCAGGATCCAGAATTTTACATAGCTACGTACGCATTAATATTCTTTAGTTTGAGGTAGTTATCTAAGCTTTTCTTGAAACTCTCTACAGTTCCTGCTGTGACCAGCTCCTCAGGCAGCTATTCCACAGATTCACAGTTCTTACAGTGAAGAACGCTCTTCTCCTCTGGAGATTGAATCCTTTTTTCTCTAGTCGAAGGGAATGTCCCCTTGTCTTTTGAGGGGGCTTCACTTGAAATAATTTTTCACCATACTTTTTGTAGGGACCATTTATATATTTCTATAATGTAATCATGTCCCCCACCCGCCCCACGAAGCAGTCTTTTCTCAAGACTAAATAAGTTCAATTCTACTAACCTCTCCTCATAACTAAGATGCTCCATTCCCCTTATAAGTTTGGTTGCTCGTCTTTGTACTCTCTCTAGCTCCATTACATCTCTTCTATAAACTGGGGCCCAGAACTGAACAGCATATTCTAAGTGAGGTCGCACCAATGCTTTGTACAGCGGTAGAATTACATCCTTGTCCCGCGAGTCCATGCCTCTTTTAATACACGCCAATATCTTACTTGCCCTAGAGGCAGCTGATTGACATTGCATGCTGTTCTGTAGTCTATGATCTACAAGAATGCCCAGATCTTTCTCAACAAGCGATTCTCCAAGTTTTTCTCCCCCTAGGACATATGATGCCTGTAGATTATTTCTACCCAGATGCAGAACCTTACATTTATCCACATTGAACCCCATTTGCCAAGTGGATGCCCAAGCACTCAGTGTGTCCAGGTCTGCTTGCAATTTATGAGCATCTTCCATAGATTGCACTACCCTGCATAGCTTGGTGTTATCTGCAAAAATCGAAACCGTGCTATTGATCCCTTCCACTATATCGTTAATAAATACATTAAATAAAAGAGGACCCAATACTGAGCCCTGCGGCACACCACTCACATGTCTGTGTGATAAATTTTGCAGGGAGGAGTCATGGTCATCATGGCAGTCTGGACAGGATGGAGATAAAAAAGGGGAAAGAAAAATCTCTCACAGAAGATGTCTCCAGTGAGTCCCTAGATGTAACTGCACTGTAGTCCCTTAAATGTCTGCAGAGCCTGTGTACACTAGTATCTACCACTATATAATGGAAATATTGGTTGTAGTGTAATGGTTTAGGTTCAGGCACAGTTTAGCGGTATCTCCCAGCTCTCCTAGAGGCTTTATAGGCTATCTAACGACCAGGAAAGCTGGGTGATGCCAAAACCCTAATTGAGCTTTCTTCCAGAGCCGTTACACAATTAGGTGGCATGGGCATGACTTTTTGTGAAAGGGGTTTGACTCAACAACAAGAGGGTGTGGTCATGCAAATTTTTGGGCCGGCACGCTACGCATGACGGTCATTCATGTCTCCCTTATGCCCACTTTCAAAAGTTGGCCAGTATGCTATAAAGCTATGTCTACACAGTAAATGTTAAAATGCCGTCCAAAATCCGATGGCATTTTAACATCGCAGGACTGCGGTTTTTGGTGCGGGTTTGTGCTAAAAACCGCAGTTGATTTTTGGATTTGCCACCGGCCATGTACATTGACTGTACGGGAATCCGCCAGTAGTCTACAGCATGGATTTTTTATTGCTGTCTATGGGGCACAGTGTATAGTCGGATTTTTGTCAGATTCTACATAGACCCAGTCTAAGCATTGCAGATGTATTGGTCATTAGTTGGCTCTCTGCCACATCGCAAGGCACCATTATTATAAATGGCACATGGGAGGTGAGGGCCCTTTTATAAATTTTGGATTTGACCCCAGGAGCTCTAAGTTACATTCCCGAATGCTTTCATACCTGAAATAACTTACCAACAGTCATAAGAGAAAATGTGTAATCCTGTTAAACATGCAAAAATGTTACTGTAGTCTACATAAAATGCTGAGTAAAGCCTGGATCACATGCGCCTCTGAGGTTCTGTTCAGAGCCTCCATTGCAAACTCCACCAAACATGATAAAAAAAAAATAGTGCAGCATGCAACACTATTTTTTTATGTTAAAATGATGGAAATCTAGATGACAACCCAATAAACTCATTATATTCAATGGGGTCCGACTGGGGCTGTTGGTATTAAACATGAAATTGATAACTACCATTGTTTTACTTTTCTGTACAAAACCTAAACTGGTTAAAGCTAGTAACCGCTGTATGTGGCCACTGCTAATCAGGGGCGTAACTAGAGAAGCCAGGGCCCAAAGCAAACTTTTGGATGGGGCCCCCTACCCCCCTCCCCCACTCGCCCACCTCCCTGACCAAGACCATGTATCAGGACATGCTGTTAGATAATATAGATAATACAAGGGGTAAATACCTCACCCTACATCTCACTATTATATTTCTACCAAACAAATCCACTATACCAAAACCAAAATTACCAATAACACTACAACCTATGGACCGGATTATACCGCCAGAACATGACCACAAATTACACGTAGTGACTGAATAATACCCCTACACTATTACTGATCAGTACACAAAGACCAATAGTACCGCCATATAGTGACCATATAGTGGTATATACTAATGTACACAGGCTCTGCAGACTGTATATAACCACCATACAGTGACCATATAGTGGTAGACACCAGTGTACACAGGCTCTGTAGACTGTATATTACCTCCATACAGTGACCATATAGTGGTAGACACCAGTATACACAGGCTCTGTAGACATATAAGTGATTACAGTGCAGTTACATCTTGTGACTCACAGGTGACGTTTCACTGATGAGTCGATGACTTTCCCCTTTGTTCTACATCCGGTCCAGTCCGCCATGATGATGACATCTCCCGAACACTTGTCCCTGCAGGCTAAGGGAGTATACAGCAGGCTTAGGGGGTATACGGCCGACTTAGGGGGTATACGGCCGGCTTAGGGGGTATACGGCAGGCTTAGGGGGTATACAGGCGGCTTAGGGGGTATACAGGCGGCTTAGGGGGTATACGGCAGGCTTAGGGGGTATACAGGCGGCTTAGGGGGTATACGGCAGGCTTAGGGGGTATACAGGCGGCTTAGGGGGTATACGGCAGGCTTAGGGGGTATACAGGCGGCTTAGGGGGTATACAGCAGGCTTAGGGGGTATACAGGCAGGCTTAGGGGGTATACGGCAGGCTTAGGGGGTAAACAGGCAGGCTTAGGGGGTATACGGCAGGCTTAGGAGTATACGGCAGGCTAAGGGAGTATACGGCAGGCTTAGGGGATATACGGCAGGCTAAGGGGATATACGGCAGGCTCAGGGGGTATACGGCAGGCTTAGGAGTATACGGCAGGCTTAGGGGGTATACAGGGAGGCTTAGGGGGTATACAGCAGGCTTAGGGAGTATACAGGCGGCTTAGGGAGGGGTTTATACAGCAGGCATAGGGGCTATACAGGGAGGCTTAGGGGGTATACGGCCGGCTTAGGGGGTATACGGCCGGCTTAGGGGGTATACGGCAGGCTTAGGGGGGTACACGGCAGGCTTAGGGGGGTACACGGCAGGCTTAGGGGGGTACACAGCAGGCTTAGGGGGTATAGGCAGGCTTAGGGGCAAGTAAAATAAGAAATCAGTTACTCACCTCGGTCCATGCTCCACCGATGCGCCGCGCTGCAGCCTCTGTGCTCAGCGCGGGCGGTGCGCGGTGATCATACATGCCAACTCTCCCGTTTTTGGCGGGGGGGTCCCGCAATTTGGGGTCCCCCCCCGCCCTCCCGGGGGAGTTGGCATTTAACCCGCCGCCAGCAGGTGGCGGGGGTCCTTTAAATGGCCGCGGCACCGGAGTAGCGCTGGCGTGCTACTCCGGCGCCGCCGGTCCGTTCCCACGGGCAGGTGAAGCGGGCGCAGGGTCCGCTCCCCCTCCCGCGGTCTCACTGTGCGGGGAGGAGTCAGGAGGGAGCACGCCCTTCTCCCGCCTCCCCCTGTATGTCCGGCGTCTGTGCGCGCGGTACACACAGATCAGCGGCGCAGGGGAAGTGACGCGCGGCTGCTCTCATTCCCCCTGCGTCGCTGAGGAGATCGGGCAGGAGCCTGGCCGGAGCTGCAGGAGCCTGGTCAGGTAAGTGGAATTTATTATTTTATTTTTATTAGCTACATGGGGGGCTCTGCCTGGCTACAATGGGGGGGGGGTCTACTTGGCTGGCTACAATGGGGGCATTACCTGGCTGGCTACAATGGGGGCAACTACCTGGGTGGCTACAATGGGGGCAACTACCTGGGTGGCTACCATGGGGCAACTACCTGGCTGGCTACAATGGGGGCAAAAAACCTGGCGGGCTACAAGGGGGGCAACACCAGGGGTGGCTACAATGGGGGCAATACCTGGCTGGCTACAATGGGGGCAACTACCTGGCTGGCTACAATGGGGGCAACTACTGGCTGGCTACAAAAGGGGGCAACAACCTGGCTACAATGGGGGCAATACCTGGCTGGCTACAATGGGGGCAACTACCTGGCTGGCTACAATGGGGGCAATACCTGGCTGGCTACAATGGGGGCAACTACCTGGCTGGCTACAATGGGGGCAACTACCTGCCTGTAAGGGGCACTACCTGGTTATGGGGGGCTACTACCTGGCTATAAGGGCATCTACCTGGCTTTCTTCCAAAGCATTATGTAGTTAGGCGGAGTGGGTGTGGCTTTTTGAAGGGGCGTGGCACACAAAAAGATGGGCGTGTCCATGCAAATTTTTGCTACGCGCGCCGCCCTCTTTGATCTCCTGCTTTTCCATTTTCAAAAGTTGCCAACTATGGCGGTGATGTGACATCACCGCGTGCGCCCACATGGTCACAGAGAGCCTGCAGGGGAATTAGCAGAGCGGAGGGATCGCGCACTCCGTTCTGCTATCTCCATGGAAGCGCTGCCTCTGAACGCTCGGGCCGGAGGGCAGTATGCGCCGGGCAACGCAGCGCCCCCCCCCGCTGCAGTAAACTGTTAAGTTCACTGTCAGCGGGCCTAGGAGCGGCATTACCGGGGTAGCGGACGCAGTAGCAGCTGCCCCGGGCGCGGGCCCCCCTAACTGCACGGGCCCCGGAGCACCTGCTACCCCTGCTACCCCGGTAGTTACGCCGCTGCTGCTAATCTAGTATATACAAAAAACTGAATATAAATAGACTTCCTGTACAGTCCTAAACAAACAAAGTATAAAGAAGTGTAAGGTTTCCTGTACATGTTAGACACACACCAATTACAGCAGAATTTAATGCTTATCTAATATGTACGTGGGCCACCAAACATTTTCTCCCAATGGCAGATGCTGTTTTTCAACATGACCAATTCATTGTTCTTGAGGGAAATAAGCTGCCACTAGAGGTGGTTGATTCCCTTCTCCCCATTGAAAACACTTGCACACGTGGATCAGTGTATCACAGGAAGGATAGCTGTGCCTGAACAAGCATTTAGCTTTTAGCTTCCAGATATCTCAAGTGTATGGAAAGAGCCCCTACATCTTCAGGAGAGGATTGCATGATTTGGCAAAGTGTAACTTCAATGGGGGCAACTTAAAGTGGTTGTCTCTCCATGCTGTTTCACTGAGCCACAGTCAGTTTTAGATTCATGCTCTCCCCCTCTTGCTAGTCAGGCTGTGGGTGGTTCTATACCAGTGATCAGCATATCGGCTCCGTATTAACTGCTCTTCAAATTGCACTGACGTGATCTTATCAGTGAGATCTGAAGCTCTCTGCTGTAAAGTAATTAGTCTCCTTGGTTTGTTAGAGGTAACATACTCTGTTCTCAAGATGCAGGCAGTCTGACCTGTGGTGACGTCACTCCCTGCTCTCAGATGCCAACCTATGTGCACTCAGAGCAGATAAAAGCTCTCATATCTCTTTAACAAAGCAAAACAAAACCAAAGCAATATATTTGCAAAAAGTCTTCAGTTACTGAAAGCAAATCTTTGTAGTGAAACAATGCCTTTAAGCTTGATAAATCATATTTCACTCACTAGAGAAGGAGGGAAGACAGTATTTTATTTATTTTTTGCACTTGAAGCACTTGTCAGACAGATGCCATTCATGTATGTAAATGTATGCTATACATTTGCCTATATTGTCAATAGACTGACACTGTAAGAAAATGCATATGTCTTTTGCATCTCCCAGCTTTATAGGCAGTACTTTTCTATACAGCAAAAGGAAAAGTTATGCTGGGTATAGATTTCAGAAAGATAGGGCATGTCCCCATGACCTGTTTTTCAGCCAGTTTTACAGACGGTTTTCGGTTTTGAAAGCTGTCTATAAACCGGCTGTCAAACTTTAGAACGGACCTTAATGAAAAATCCGTGCAGCCATCCCCACTGCACGGATTTTCCGCCAGATGGTTTTTTTAGACCGCCAGCGGTCTGAAAAACATACAACATGTTCATTCTTCTGCCTGGTTTTCGCGGCTGTGTGCACGGCCCCAGAACAGTGCAAATACCGGTCAGATAATGCGACCAGTATATGCTATGTGCCGTGGAGACGCGCTCTTACTCTTGGACATCTACAAAAACAAAAATAGCAGCATTAACGTGCAGAAGTCCATCTATTTATACAGATACTAGTGCAACATTTCAGCTAAAAACAGCTTGAGAAAGGTTTTTTTGTGGGCGGGAAAAATTGAAAAGTTTTTTAATACACAGAAGAATAAATAAAATGGATTTTTTTTTTGGGGGACTTTTTCCTGCCGCTATTTTTGTGGTTTTCCTTTTGGCCTTGGCGGGGACCAGTTAGTTCCCTTTTGGTGCATTCATGTCCTTTGTCGGGGGTTTGTTTTTGGAGGCAGGGGGGATTGGGTTTGGGTTTTGAGGGACTTAGGGGTTTCATTTCTTCCAACCTTTCCGTTTCCCGGGGGAACCCCCGGTTTTCCACCCTGTGGGGGAAAACTGGTTTGGCCCAAAGAAACCTGTTATATTCCACAAAACTCCCCCCCAAACATTTCCCCAGGCTCTCTACATTACTATTCCCAACGGGAACTTTAACTCCAGGTTCCTACTTTTAATATTCACTAAAACGTCACTCTCCTGGCCTTTTACAAAATTTTTCCCAACCAGGACCCTAACCCAGGGGGGGGGGGTTCTAAATAACATTCCCACAGAAAATTACATTCCAAAGGCTTTACTTTAACTATTAAACCCATTAACCCCAAAAGGCCTCTATTTTTAATATTCCCCAAAAGACGCAAACCCCGGCCCTTTTTACAAAAACAAATTCCCCCAGACTTTACATCCGGCCCTTTAATAACTACCCCCAAAAGGGGTTTTAAACACTCCGGGCTCTTTATTAATTTTTTCCCCAGTTTTTTCCTAAGGCTCTTTCATAACTAACAAAATATTACCTCTGGGACCCCTACAAAAACTTTCCCAAAAAGACTTTAAAATTCCGGCTCTTACAAAAACTTTTCCCCGGGGGACATTAAACTCCAGGCCTCTAAAAAAAATTCCCAAAGACTTTTACATCCGGGTCTCTACATAACTACCCCCCCGACGCAAAAACTCCTGGCTCTCTACTTAAACTTTTTCCCAAAAAAAGGGTACCTCCGGCCTCTCTTAATTTATTCCCTCCAACCCCCGGGAAAATTCATCCCAGGAAAACCTTCCTTTTCCTAAAATTTTCCCAAAAAAAATTTCACATCCTTGCACTCAAAATTTAATTTTCCCCCCAAAAGTTAACTCCTGGCTCTTACATAATTTTCCCCAAAAAACATACCCCCCTTGCCACCTAAATAATATTCCCATAGACGAACTCCGGCCCCCTTATTTAAATTTTCCCCCAAAGCCCCAAAACATTGGGCCTTACATAAACTTTTTCCCCACAGAGTAATTTCCCTTTGGTTCTTCAAAAATTTTCCCAAAGATGTAAACATTTCCGGGCCCTTTTAAACAAAAACTATTCCCACAGACGCACACTCCGGGACTTACATAACTTTTTCCACAGACGCACCCCTCCGGCTTTACATTTATTCCTTAGTCGTCCCCCCCCCTTTGCACTTTTACATAACTATTCCACCAACCTAAGGTTTTCACTTTTTCCTGGACCCCCTCTTAAATAACTTTTCCCACTGAAAGGGTTCAAAATACCCCAGGCCCCCTTTCTTTTAATAACTATTCCCCAGACGTAACACCGGGCTTTACTTTAACTTTTCCCACTGAGGTAAACAACTCCACCCTTTTCTACAAAACTATTCCCAAGACGTTCACCTTTTTGGGGGGCTTTTAAAATTAAAAATTTTTAATTATAACTCCGGCTTTTTTAATAACTTTTCCCCCGGGACGCCCCCTCCAAAAAACTCAAACAAAAAATTTTCCCCAAACAGAGGGCCCACTCCCGGCTCTTACATAATATTCCCACAAAGACCAACCCCAGGTTTTAATAATTTTCCCCAAAAGGGCCCACCTCCGGGGGTTTTAAAAAAATATTCCAAAGCCGTATACACTAGGCTTCTACAAAACTATTAAAACAGCCCCTTACATCGAACTTACAAAACTTTTCCCACACTGACACAAACTCCAGGTCTCTACATTACCCCCCCTTCTGCCCCAAAAACTACCCACAACTAAAATCGTTTAAAAACCCTTTTCCCCACAGAGGCCCACCCCTTTGGCTTTTTACTAAATTTTCCCCAAGGGTCACTCCGGCTTTTCTTCTTTTTTTTTTTTTCCCAAAAGGGGGGTCACTTCCTTCCCATCTAAAAAATTTTCCCCAAACAGCCGCTACACTCGGGCTCTTACTTTAAACCTTTCCCCAAACGCACGCTCATCAACTTTACAAAAACTTTTCCCACTGCCTCGGTTTTAAAACATAAGGCTTAAATTTTTTAAAACTTTCCCCAACAGACGAACACTCCGGGCTCCCCTAAAATAATTTTTCCCCAAGGGACCTTTTAAAACCCCAAGGTCTTAAAATTTTAAATAAATTTCCCAAAAAATAAAAACGTCACCCCGGCTCTCTACTTTAATTTTTCCCACAGACCCCAAACTCCGGGGCCTTTTAAATAACATTTAATTTTCCCCAAAAACACCAGCCCAAACACCCAGGCTCTTACTTAAATTTTCCCAAAAATTTACCCCCTTTGGCTCTAAAATTCTTTTTCCCCAAAGAACCAATCCTGGCTTTTCTAAAAAACTATTCCCAAAATGTTTAAAATCCGGCTCTTACATAACTTTTCCCACGGAAATTTTAAAATTGGGTTTTAAAAATTTTTCCCATGCGTCCACCTAAACCCTTTTATAAACTTTTCCCCCACGAGTCACACCCCTGGCTTTACATAAAATTTTCCTACAACACACACCTTCCGGCCTTCTTAACTATTCCCACGGGGTTTTAAACTCCTGGCTCTCTACAAAAACTTTTTCCCCACGGGGACGCCACCCCCTGGCTCTTTTACAAAAATTTTTTCCCACAGAGTACACTCCGGCTCTAAAAAAACTTTCCCACGGGCCCTACACCCCAGGCTTTTTAAAAAAATTTTTTCCCTTAATTTCGCCCTGACCACTTAATTTTCCCAAGGATTGGCTTAACATAATTTTTCCCCACAGACCCACCTCCGGGGCTTCTAAAAACTTTTTCCCAATAAATTTACACCCCGGCCCCTTAATAATTTTTAAACGGGCGACCCCGGCTCTAAAAATTTCCCAAAAGGAGAAACACCCCCTTCAATCTTTTCCCACTAAATTGGTCTCTCTTAACTTTTCCAAAAGACGTCACGCATATCATCTAATAACTATTCCCACAGAGTAACCCCCCGGGGGTCCTTCTAATACCCCCCAACCCAAAGGATCACATTTTCTAACCTCCTGGTCTCTACAAAATTTTTCCCCCAAAACTTTCCCTTAAAATCAATTTAAAATTTTAACTATTCCCCCCAGACGCACAACCCGGGGTTTAATCAAATAACTACCCCAAACGAACTCTCCTGGCTTCTTAAATACTATTCCCCCAGCGTCCCCAACTCGGGCTCTTTTCCCCAAAAATATTCCACCCTTTCCCCAACCCGGCTCTCTATTATAATTTTTCCCCAAAACAAGACGCCAAAACCCCCTTGGTTCTAATAATTTTCCCCTCAGCGTCACCCCAGGATCTCTAAATATCTTTTTAAAAACAACCCTTTTTACACTTTCCCAAGGCAATTAAACTTTAATATTCCCCGCAGACGCCCCCATTTCCTGGTTTTACAAAATATTCCCTACCCACACTCAAAGGCTTTTAAATTTAACTTTTCCCCACAGACGCCACCCCTGGTTCTTAAAAAATTTATTCCCCCCGACGCTAAAAACCCCTGGTTTTAAAAACTTTAAAACCCAAATTAACCAAAAAGACCCAACAATCCCTGGCTCTTTTCTTAAATATTCCCAAAGTCCCCACAACCTGGTCTCTACATAAACTTTTCCCCACGCGCCACCTCCGGGCCTTAAAAAATTTTTCCCACGGGACACACATTTTCCGGCCTCTACAAAAACTTTCCCACAGAAACTAACTCCAGGCTCTTACATAAATTTTTCCCCAACGGGACGCCACACTCGGGCTTTTAAATTTAAATATTCCCAAAAAGCCAAACCATGACACTCAAATTAAATATTCCCAAAAGACCCCCCACTCTCTACTTTAAATTTTCCCAAGTGTCCATCCTGGTTCTAAAAAAAAAATTTTCCCCAAAAGATGCTACATCCTGGTTTCTAAAAAAAACTATTCCCAACAGAGCACACCCCGGGGCTCTCTACAAAACTTTTCCCCAAAGACGCACCTCTGGCTCTTTTACATAACTTTTCCCACAAAACCTCACCCCGGGTCTTACAAAAAACTATTCCCCCCAGAAGCCAAAACCCCGGGGCTCTTTTAATATTATTCCCAAGAGAAAACCATACGGCTCCCTAAAAAATTTTTCCCCAGATTCACAAAAAAGGCTTTTAAAAAAAAATTTCCCACAGACGTCCATTGGGGTTTCCCAAAAATAACTTTTCCCCACTGGAGCCTCTCCGGGCTTTTAAAACTTTTCCCAAACCGCCCAAAACCCCCGGTCTTACAAAAACTATTCCCCCGGGGAAGCCCCCATAAGGCTCCTACAAAAAACTACCCCCACAGACATTTAAACCCCGGGTTTAAAATAAACTATTCCCACGACGCCCCTCCGGTCCTTTTAAAAAATTTTTCCCCCAAAGACTTTCACATTTCGGGGGCGAAATTAAAAAAGCCAGGGCCCCCAAAGCAAACTTTTTTTTTGGGGCCCCTCCCACTTCCCCCCTCGCCCCCCTTCCCCCTGCCCACAAAACATTTCCGGACTGTTTTTGATAATTTTAGATAATACGGGGCCAAAAATCCCTCCCCCTACATACCCACCTTAATACTCTCCCAAATAAAAACCCATTTTCCAAAAAACCAATTT